>CAUYRH010095047.1:0-11593 GCA_963574655.1 Perodicticus potto
GAGGCTAGAGGCCTAAAGGAGGAGACGGGGAAAGACCGGGAGAGGAACGGAGAGAGCTTCTCTCTCCCTACTTGAAATCTCTCCCACTACCAGGAGCTTTGGTGTTTTCTGTATTCTTTTCTGTAAATCAATTCTGTCTTATCACAGATGGGTGGGGGGGGAAATAATGTAATGAAGAATAATAAAATACATGTATTAAAAAAAAAAAACTAAAGAAAATATCTAAGAAATAAAATATAAACACGGTAACTTATATAAATTATCCATGAAAAGATATTTATGTATTAATTATATATTAATGTAAAAACAGACTATTGAACAAATAAAAATAAATGTATTTGGAAAATGAGAGAAAAAGTGAAGAAAATTGAGAATATAAAAGAATTAAATACTCATTTCTCATTGTGATAAATCAATGTATAACGTCTAAAACTAGCAAAGTATAGCTACATCATTAAATTAGTTTAAGAGTATTTTTCAGTAATACATACACAAGCTAATGCCAAAGAAAATTTTTGAAATTGATGAGGAAAGATAGAGAAGAGAAAAAATGGACACTTCTAATAAAAGGACATGCTATTGGAATGTTAATTATTTTTTAGAATTATACATTTACTTGTTTATTTACTTATTAGTGTATTTATCTATTTTTAAAGTAAACTTAAGGTAATTTTGTTGAACTTACAAGCATTGGTTTTTTTTTTTTAAGAAATGTATCTATATTGGAACAAGTCTGGAATAAGTTCTGGGCTTAGAGAAAGATGCTCCATCTTAATATTACCCGGGTCTGTGGATGGTAAGTGTTGAGGTTGATGAAGTAATGGGCAAATGTAGTCACTGAAACCAGAATCGATACTACTTATTTTTTTTCAGAGGGATGTTTTCTCATGCCAAGAAACCCTTGGGATGAAAAATTACAAGATCCAAGTACTAAAGGGAAAAAATGTTAAGGACTGGAGTAAATGGATAAATTAGCATTAATCACATGTGTTGAACAGTTTTGTACATATCATCTCATGTAATCCCCTCAGATATTTCTACCTTATAAAGGTTTTGAATTTATATAAGACAGTTCGCATCCACCCTTGTCCTGTCCTCTCAGTATTAGAGGAAACAAATTTTTCTTTCTCAAAGCTAAGTTTTACTGTTGATAGGAACTTCATCCAGCAGCTATATTATTGTCTGTGTAATTTATCCTGCCTGCTTGTGGCTCCCAATTTGCAGGCTATAAATATAGTCAGAATAGTTTTCTCATTTTGCAGATTAATGAATTAATTGAGAAAATCAGATCCTACCTCATCTGTATCCATTTCTACTGTATACATTATACTAGCTCTTTCCTTTACAATCAAGTCTTCAAAAGAATCCATAAAATGCCCAACTTAGTGTTAAAAAAAGTGGGGGGCTACATCCAGGTATATCACTTTAAAATTTAGAACGTGGGGGAAAAACTTGCAAAAAGAGAAAATCAGAATGGAATAAAATTTCTGTCTTTATTTCCTTACATTTACTTCTTCAAATGACTTCAAATAAGTTTCCAACCTCACCGTGGCCTCCAGCAAATGTCATTATTTTCCACTGGATGGTTTTCAGTCCTTATCTCTTTGACCGTAATGACACCTGCGTCTGCTGTTAACACCTTTGCCATTCCCTCTCAGTTTTCTAACTACCACCCTCAGTCTTTGCTGCTTTTCTATCCATATCTTAAAGCTTAATTGTTGGTCTTCTCCTATTTTCTCTAGCCATTTTCTGACATTTTCACCCATACATTTAGCAAAATTGATGCTCAGCTGTCTACTGTAGTTCCTTAATTGGAAGCTCTTGAAATGACTAAAATTTCCCCCAAATGAGTCTGTACTTCTGAATTCCATTCCTCTTGAAAATTGTCAAGATTGACATGGAAACAGAAAACCAAATTGTGGAATAATTCTAGTTTCCTTCTCTATCCTTAGTCCCACATCAGTCACCTATACCTGTATATTGTTTTCTTTTGGGGGGGGGCTGTTTTTTTGAGACAGCATCTGACTATGTCGCCCTCAGTAGAGTGCCGTTGTGTCACAGTTCACAGCAACCTCTAACTCTTGGACTTAAGCGATTCTCTTGCCTCAGCCTCTCAAATAGCTGGAACTATAGATGCTCACCACAACGCCCAGCTATTTTTTGTTGCAGTTGTCCTTGTTGTTTAGCAGGCCCAAGCCCGGTTCAAACCTGCCTGCTTCGTTGTATGTGGCCAGTGCCCTAACTATTAAGCTATGGCCGCAGAGCTTGGATATTGTTAATCTTTGTCTTTTTGTTTGACTGATCCACTCTCTGCACTTATGGCTGTCTTTTCAAAGCACCGCCTCAACAGCACTTTCACAAACAATGGTACTACTCTCATCCCTAGTATCATTCCTCAGGCCTCCTTCATCTCTGGTACATCTTCTATACTGTTATGAGTGTGATCTAACCTAAAATTCAAACCTTATCATTTTACTCAGTGGCTCAAAACCTTTCAATAGCTTCTCATTACCTGTAGAATAAAACCCAAACCCATCACCACATGGTCTTCCATGATCAGGGCAGTAGCTGGTTATTCTACCATCTCACTGGCTGTGCCACATTTAGAGTCCAGACTCTAAACCATAATACATTTCTTCCAGCTCTTGAGTTACACATCTGTATGTCCATTCAGACACATCATCATTTAAGAATTGCATTCCCTCCTCCTTCCCCATTTCCACCCCCAACTGAGAATTGGAATTAAGACTTTACTTTAAGATCAACTTTTCTATGATGCTTTTTTGGACTCTCTAACTAAATGTAACTATTTCTTCATTGTGCTTCCACTTACCTCTCTTTATGTCTATATTTTTTGACAAAGAAAAATTTTTGTACTTCTATGTTGGACTGTGGGATCCTTTAGGACAGAAATTATGTCCTATTTGTTTTATAATAATGTTTCAAAGACTTCCTGGGTAATAGTCAGTTTTTGCCTTAGGAAACCCATAAAACTCTGAAAGTCCTCTACATAACCAAAATAACTATTAGGAAAAGCATCTCTAGATATTTCTTTGAACAGAAGTTGCTATCTCAAGATTATACATAAAGGGAGCTATCTCCTTATGTAGAGTCGAGAGAACACCAACTAGAATTGTTGGTCTGTGTTGGATGTGGACAAGACAGTCTAATTACCTCTCTAGATTAAATGTAAGGCAAAAGCATGAGAAGCAGACATAGTTATTTTAGTAACAATGGAAGCAGTAAAGAATGCTGAATCATCAGTGTGGTAGAACAGCTAGAAGGGAAGGAAGTTTCTGAGAAATGTCAAGATAACGGGTGGTGTTGAATAAGTAAAGTTATGGAGCTTAATAAAAGGGTTACAGTATACAATACACTGAACAGGGTAAATGATATTTCAGTTCTCCACAGGGCTAGGCTATGCCAGAGTTGAGATGGTACCATATGGCATATTTTGAAAATATCCCATGATCACAGATGGCTGTATAAATTTCACAGACTGGACTTACGTAATAGATTACAAAACTCAAGCTTTATGTCATTTAAACTACTTCATAATAAGAGAGTTCCATAATTTGCACATCAGCAATACGACATCTATTTGATAAAAAGAAAGATACATTAAAGTCTTGGCTCTTAATATTTCTGCATTAGCTCTAGCTTCTTTGATGTCTTCCAAACCAGGGCAACATTTATTACTTACTTTCAGATTGATTTTAAATTTTGGTCTTGAACTTGGGGACTTATTTCTCCAATGTCTACTTCATATTTCCTTATGCATAAGAATTTAGGATCCCTCTTGTTTTTCTATCTTCATAAATATCCAGTCAAAGTTAGAAGAGATGACAAATCCGACAAACTGAAATAATAGAGAGAGAGAGCATGAACGATGGAATAAACCTACAAAAATTATAGAGATGATTGAGGCCTAGATATGCATGATATACAATGAAGGAAGAAAGAATGGAATACATTAAATCAGTGATTTTCAACTGGTGTGTTGTGAAAGGATCTTAGGTATACTGTGAAAATTTTTAAAAATCATTAATTAAATTATTTTTAAAGACATTCAAAGCACAGTAAGTATATTGTTTTTTACTCTTTTTTTTTAAATCAGCATAATTTAAGTGTGCCGTACAAGTTTAACTATGGGTTCAAGCGTGCCATGAGATTAAAAAGGTTGAAAAACATTACATTAGGTAAAAGAATCTCTTTGCTTAAGATATCCAGTATATATACAAATAACCCAGTGTAATGGGGAACCTGGACATTGAGTGAGACAGCCACAGTCATGATGTTGAATCTGAGTTGTTAATAAAAAGGACTCCAGAGTCAAGAACTAGCAAATGTATAGCAGACCTCTGAGATCATCTAGTTTACACTCTTTTGTATTAAGATTTTTAAAACCAAGCCCCAGAGAGTTTGAGTTGCAAAATGTCTAATAGCTTTCCTGAAAAACTGATTGGGATGGACATTAGAAGTAAATGGAGTAAAGATGTGAATTACCTGCACACAGAGTATTGCTGAATTCCCAAGTAAATGCTGGATAGCTGGCTCACAAAAAAGTAATAAAGAGGCATTCATAATGAAGGTTCATGAGAACCTCCACAGGCAGGGGAAGGGGGTTTCCAGTGTCTCTCTCAAAATACACTTGGAAAAATGTACCGGGAAGACCAAAAGTTAAAGGCATGGTCTTAGAAACAAACTTTACGAGAAATAAAATACAGATAATTGAATGTGGATAGCATAGGACTGTTGTGCGGTATGGTAATCACCAGACACGTACAATTTTACATGGGTCACTATGACAATTTTGACACAGACTATGTTACAGTCCATTATTTCACTTCCAAGAAACATAGTCAACAGCATCCTTTCTGATTCACCTCTGCAAGTTTAAACATGTTTGGCTTATCTGTGTTGCGAGGAGGGATTCATTTGCTTCATCCACATGGATTTGTGGATCTCCAAAGGTGACTAGTCCAAACTGGAGTTTGCTGCATGTGAAATATTTATGTAACATACTTGATAACTCATTACAAAAACAGAACATATATTAATAAAATATCTCCTATGAAATGTCTTTGGGATATATTGGGTTTAATAAAATACAGTATTGAAACTGTTACCAGTTTCTTTTGCACTTCTTAAAAAATGTGGCTACTAAGAAGTTTTAAGTTACAGGTGGTAATAGTTTTAAATTGTAGGTGGTTTACATTTGTGGTTCATATTATGTTTTTATTGCACAGCACCATTATAGGGGAGATGTGGAAAAAGTTATACAACATAGGTTAATTGAATACCTACATGGGTTGGGTATTTTTCACTTATGTTGTTATGTCTTAGATTTACAACGATTAAAGAAATTTCAGTAGTTATTATTGTTACATCTGCTAGTTCTAAGAGTTTCCATGTTGTCTTTCTATCAAACAAAATTTTAAAGCCTAGGGTAAAATAAGTTAAATATAAATTATTTGCAATATTGTAGCATCTGTTATAATCATTCAATATTCTTTCGAGATACAAAAATAAAATTAAGATTTTTCTAAGTGACAAATGTGCTATCAGTTGTTGTGGTATAGAAAATTTATCCAGAAAAAAGGAAATAAAACAAAAGAAAGAAAGAAAGAAAATAAGAAAAACTAAATTTAAAAACAAACAAAAAAACCTTTCCTAAAGGTTTCCTAAACCTTTCCTAAAGTGGCAAAAAAGAAAACTGGTATTGTTATCCTGCTCTGCTAATTTACATTAAGATAAAGTGTGGACAGACTATGCCCCGCCCTTCCTAGATATTTTTAATTGGTATGCCTCCTGTCTTTTACTAATGTATCTATTTCTTCCATTATCTATAAAAAAGCAAGTGTTCTTTCACCTTGAAAGCTGACATACCTCTTCCTGATATAATCAGATGCTTTCCAACCCCTTTTAAAGGAAAGGAAATTGCTTCTCTGGCTGCCAGCCACCATGCTGCTGAGAACATATCTCTTAGCAAAGGTAAGGCACCCTAATGAATGACTTCTTTTGAAAGAGAGACAATCCCCTCCAGTCATTCAGTACAAACTGCACTATTTAGACACTATGGGATAAATAAAAATAGATAAATAAAGACATAATTTCCCATGTTTGCATGTTAGAGATTATAGTAAGAAAGTCAAAGTTGAATTAAGTTACTTAAAGGAAAGTTACCACAGACTCATTTTGACAATTCTTTTCTTTATTTTTATATTTGTATTTGTATTAATCCATCTACTAAGAGAGAGGAAGGAAGGAAGGAAGGAAGGGAGGGAGGGAGGGAGGGAGGGAAGGAAAAACTTTCATCATATAAATATTTGCTTTGAAATATTATATTTTACTCATAGATTAGCTTTAATTTTGTCATCCTAATAAAATACAATGGATTTTATGTTGTAGTTTGCTGGTATCATAGTTTGTTATAACTGTCATTTAATAGTCAAACCCTTTAATTTGTGGGGTTATTTTCCTTAGTTACAGTAAATATGGAGTTCTGTAGGAGCAATTTTGCCACTTCCATACTATTTGTTTTGCTTTATATGATATTATTTATTTTGCTCTGAAACAGAAGACCAAGTACATAATTTAGAACAAATAAACTTAACTACCTCAACATTTGGCATGGTAACACTCACATTCTCCTCTTCCTTCCATTGCTTTATGCCAGCCACCATGCTGTTGAGAACATATCTCTTAGCAAAGTTAAGGCACCCAAATGAATGACTTATTTATTTTGTTCTCTATTTTATTAGTGGTCCTAGCTGGGGCTAGTCACAGCAAGACTAGGAACCACTAGGATGGTGATTTCGCCAAATATCTGGGAGATAGGGGTGTTGAAGGACCTTAATTAACAGCATCAAGACCTCATGTGATCCATTAACTTTCTTAAGGTCGTGCATTAAAATATCAAATTATAGTCAAGCTGCTTTTCAAAAACACACTAGCAGTCACTAAAATTTATCAATCCAATCTTCAAAAATTTTCTCCAGACATGAGGTGGAATTAATTCAGTCAGTTATAGCTATTATGTAACCAACACATCACACTGTAGAGAGACACCAAAGGGGGGAAAAATGCACTAGATGTAATTCCTATCCAAAAAGAACTGTGATGTTAAGGGGAAGAAAAGCCATTTCCAGTAATCTACTGCAGCATGAGCATGAAAACCAAAATGTAGTGGCTTAAAACAGAATGATATTGCTCCCAATTCTGCAGCTCAGAAATCGGAACAAGGCTCACAGAATACAGCCCAGCACATGCTCCATTCAGGGCTGGATGGTTGGCTTGACTTGAGCTGAGGGTAGAGATAGGGTCCTCCTGTATGTGGAACTCCAGTGCTGGCAGTTTCTCTGCACTGGAGAGTCTGTCTACTCTTCTTTTTCGGTAGTCTAGGCTGAGCATCTTTTCAAGAGTGAAAATGGAATAAGCTTCAAGATCTCTTAAGACTCAGGGTCAGAAGCGACACATTACCTTTCCACTGTACTCTATTAAATACAACATCAGTGTGGGTGCCTGTGGCTCATCGAGTAGGGCGCTGGCCCCATATACCAAAGGTGGTGGGTTCAAACCCAGCCTCGGCTAAATTGCAAAACAGAAAAATAGCCAGGTGTTGTGGCAGGCGCCTGTAGTCCCAGCTTCTCTGGAGGCTGAGGCAAGAGAATCTCCTAAGCCCAGGAGTTGGAGGTTGCTGGTGAGCTGTGTGATGCCACAGTACTCTGCCAAGGGGGATAAAGTGAGAATCTGTCTCTACAAAAAAAATAATAATAAATAAATAAATAAATATAGCATTGGCACAGGTCAAAGAGAGGGGAAAGAGATTTTATCTCTTACGAGAAGAGTGAAAAAGTCACAACCCTAAGGGGAAGGTGGGATGGGGGAATGATTGTAATTATCTTTGGAAATAATCTCCCAAGTATTTTGGAAACAAAAAAGAATTCGAAAATAAAAGTTTCAAATTTAGAAAGAAAATTACGCCATAGAAGAATTTTAAGAAGCTGCTGCAATAATTAGAAGGATCTCTAATGGACCCTTCAACTTTTTTGAAAAAGGATTAGTATCCATTTCTTTAAAGGCTTTAAATCACCAGGACATGAGACTGCTCATAATGAAGTCCTTAAAAAACAAGGTGGAGGTAAAACAAGTAGGCACATTCGAGCTGTGAGCAGTTTGTTTGGCAAGCCACAGTGAGGAGACACTGACAGCTTCCCCCATTGTTTTACCACAGTTGCTGGAAAAAAATATTCAAGGTGACAAAATAAGAACTTACTGGCCAAAGCTTAAATTTTTAAAAGATTGCCTCTCTCTCTCTCTCGCTCTCTCTCCCCACCCCCATTCTTTCATATATACACACACACAACTCATCATAATTCTGGGTCAAAGAAAAAATAAACATTGCAATAAAGCAATTACAACTATTTAAAAAATAACAAAGTACAACTGTTGCCCAAGTATGAGGATTTTTTTTCAAATGTCACTCAGAAAAATGAATAATCTTAAATTTCCTTCTTTGTAAGTAAAAAATAATAAAAGTATAGTCAATATTGAACTAAAATTAGGAAAGTAAAAACTAAATCCTTTAAAATCATGGATATACAATAAAAGACAAAACTATACATTACAGAGCACAAAAATGGTAGAATTGAAAGTGAAATCAAAAATGTCACATTTGATCACAGAAAGATTTCCATTAAAGTCTGAAACAAGACTAGGAAACCCTTTCTCACTGCTGTTGCAGCTATGAGCATTCATCTTTATATTAACAGTTTTCAGGAAATTCTAGGTAATGTAATAAGGTGAGGAAAAAAAGAATTAACCTTACATTGGAAAAGATGACAAAATTGTCATTATTTAATAATGATATAAAATTAAAAAGCATCTGTATCTAAGAAGGAAGAGGATAGGAGAGAATGACAACTAGATGGACATTCATCAAAATATTAAGCATAGTAACACATAGGCACTGTCATTAGCACTGTTTTAAATACTCCCATTAGTGAAATTTAAAAATTTCACCAAAGTGAAAACTAGTAAGTTGTAAAGGCTAAGATCAAACCAAATATGGCTGAAGAGTTCTTGATAGTAACCACTATGTAAGGCTGCCTTAGTAAGTAGAGTTTGTAAAAATCATTCTACTATTGTAACAGTGTGATTCTAAGTAACTCCAAAAAGATTTTCCTCAGTGTTTGTCAAAAGGAATTAACATTTATAAAAGAAATAAAGGTAGAAGTAGTTATGCTGCATCTGAATAAAGCAACTATCCTAATTCCATTGAAAACTAAGATTTATCTTTTCTTTTATAAGGAAAAAGTGAAGAGCTTTAAACATCTTATTGACCCATGGTTGCTCTTGAGTCACCTGGACTTGATGCATCACATTGACTACAGTTATCAAAGCCTGTAAGTATGGTTGGTCTTGATAAAGATCGCTAAAGTCTTGGCAGATAGAATCCACTCACACACAACCTTCTGGTCTCTTATTGCAGGCTGACATTATACTCCTAGACTTTTGACTAGAAGGATTGAGAAATTGTAATATTTTTGCTTTTTTCTTTTCAAGTTAATGTCCATTTGCTTATGTATAGCAGTATGTATAGCACACATATATTGAAGATTTTTAAGTCAACAGAGAAAAAAATGATGAGAAAAAGATATGGTCAAAAAGACATTTTACTTACTTTATTTACTATTTATGAGGCATGAAAACCAGGATAAAAAGGCAAATCAGAAGTCACTAAGATCCAAAGTGAACGATGGATTCAATGCAATGTTTACCAAAATTCCAATTCCATTTTTCACAAAACTAGAAAAAAAAATCTTAAAACTTATATGAAACTACAGAAGATTCCAATACCCAAAGCAATCTTGAAAAAGCTGGATGCATCAAAATTTCTAATTTCAAACCACATTACATAACTATAGTAATCAAAACAATATAGTAATAGCATGAATACAGACATATAGACCAATGGAACAAAATCAAGACTCCAGAAATAAACTCAGGCATTTATGGTCAATTAATTTTTTTTTTTTGTAAAATTCATCAATTTATTTGTTCATTTATTTCAGGTTAATATCCATTTCAAGTTATTTTTGCTTATGATATAAAACAAAAATCCAATTTTATTCATTAGCCAGCATATTTTTCTTTACCAGTTGTTTATTTTGTTTTCCCTTATTAAGGAAAATTGGATATCCACTGGCTAATGGATAAAATTGGACCCTTGTCTTATAAGCAAAAAATAATTTTGAATGGATTGAAGACTTAAATTTAAGATCAGAAATTTTATAACTATTAGAAGAAAACATAGGGGAAAGTATCCACATTGATCCTGGCAATAATTTTTAGGGGGAGGGGTTTATAACACTAATACATAAGCAACAAAAGAAAAAATTAACAAGTAGGACTGCATAAAATTTAAAAAGAATAATCAACAGCAAAAGAAATAGCTAACTGAATCAAAAGACAAATGATAGAAAGTGAGAAAATATTTGAGAACCATATTTCAGATAAGTATTAATATCCAAAATATGTAAGGAACACACTCAACCAAACAGCCAGAAAAGAAAAAGAGAGAAAACTACAGCAAAAACCTAATTTAAGAATGGGCAAAGGACCTGAATAGACATTTCTCCAAAGAACAAATACAAGTGGCCAATAGGTGTATGAAAAACAAATTGCACTATAACTAATCACTAAAGAAATGCAAACCAAAAACCAATGAGATACCATTTCACATCTATTAGAACAGTTACTAACAGTGAGACAAGAAACAATAAGAGTTTGTCAAGAGTATAAAGAAAAGGAAACCCTTACACAATATGGATGGGCCTGTGAGTTAGTGCAGCCATTTTGAAAAACAGTGTTCAGATTCCTTAAAAAATTAAAAATAGAACTGCAATATGATCCAATGATCTCATTTTTTGAGTATATATCTAAAGGAAAAAGAAACTAGGCTGTCGAAGAGATATCTGCACTCCATCTTTCATAGCAGCATTATTCACAATAGGCAAGACACAGAATCAATCTGAGTGTTCATCAAAGAGTGATGAATTTAAAACATGGGGTTTATATCCACAATGGAACATTATCTCACCTTAAAAAGAAGGAAATCCTGCCATCTGTGACAATATGGATGAACCTGGAAGACATTATGTTAAGTGAAGTAAGCCCAACACAAGTATGCCAATACCTCACTATCACACTCACGAGGACTCTGAAACAGTCTGAACTCATAGAAGAAGAGACAGCAACAGTAGTCACCAGAAATTGGAGGTGGTATAAATTGGAAGATATTAGCCAAAGGGTGCAAGCTTTTGGTTATAAGATAAACAAATTCTGGAGATCTGAAGTACAGAAAGAGTAGTGATGGGTGTCTTTTTTTTTTATTATTTTATTAAATCATAGCTGTGTACATTAGTGCCATCAAGGGGTATAAGGTGCAGGCTTCATATACAATCTGAAATGTTTTCATCAAACTGTTTAACATACCCTTCATGGCATTTTCTTAGTTATTGTATGAAGACATTTGTATTCTGCATTTAGTAAGTTTTGCCTGTACCCTTCTAAGATGCACCATAGGTGT
>CAUYRH010095048.1:0-46936 GCA_963574655.1 Perodicticus potto
CATGCCATTCCTATTAAAATACCAACATCCTATTTTCAAGACTTGGAAAAAATGATTCTGCGTTTTGTATGGAACCAGAAAAACCCCGTATAGCTTAGACAGTTCTTAGTAATAAAAACAAAGCCAGGGACATCACCATACCAGATTTTAGGCTGTTCTACAAGGCTATAGTGGTACTGGCACAAAAATAAAGACACAGACATTTGGAACCGAATAGAAAACCTGGAAATGAAACCAACAACTTACAACCACCTAATCTTTGATAAACCAAACAAGAACGTCCATTGGGGGAAAGACTCCCTATTCAATAAATGGTGCTGAGAGAACTGGATATCCACATGTGAAAGACTGAAATTGGATCTGCACCTTTCTTCACTCACAAAAATTGATTCGAGATGGATAAAGGACTTAAATTTAAGGCATAAAACGATAAAAATCCTCAAAGGAAGCAAAGGAAAGAAAAGCACTGGAAGATAACGGCCTAGGGAAAGACTTTATGAAGAAGACTGCCACGGCAATTGCAACAACAACTAAAATAAGCAAATAGGACTTAATTAAACTGAAAAGCTTCTGTACAGCTAAGGAGACAACAACCAAAGCAAATAGACAACCTACCCAATGGGAAAGGATATTTGCATATTTTGAATCAGACAAAACTTAATAACTAAGATCTATAGAGAACTTAAATTAATCCACATGAAAAAAGCCAACAATCCCATTCATCAATGGGGAAGAGAGACAAACAGAATCTTCTCTAAAGACGACAGCTAAATGGCTAGCAAACATATGAAAAAATGCTCATCTTCCCCAATTATTAGAGAAATGCAAATTAAAACCACCCTGAGATATCATCTAACCCCAGCAAGAACGACCCATATCTCAAACTGCAAATGCTGGTGCAGATGTGGAGAGAAAGGAACATTTCCACACTGCTGGTAGGACTGCAAACTAATACACCCTTTTTGGAAGGAAGTATGGAGAAACCTCAAAGAACTCAACATAGATCTCCCACTTGATCCTGCAATCCTATTACTGGGCATCTATCCAGAAGGAAAAACAACCTTTTACTATAAAGACACTTGTACTGGACTGTTTATCACAGCTCAATTTACAATCGCTAAAATATGGAAACAGCCTAAATGCCCCTCAACCCAGGAATGGATTGGCAAGCTGTGGTATATGTATACCCTGGAATAGTATTCAGCCATTAAAAAAAAAATGGAGATTTTGGGCGGCGCCTTTGGCTCAGCGAGTAGGGCACCGGCCCCTTATACCGAGGGTGACGGGTTCAAACCCGGCCCCAGCCAAACTGCAAAACAGAAAAATAGCCAGGCATTGTGGCGGACACCTGTAGTCCCAGCTACTCGGGAGGCTGAGACAAGAGAATGCTTGAGTCCAGGAGGTGGAGGTTGCTGTGAGCTATTTGACGACACTGCACTCAACCAAGGGAGTTAAAGTGAAGTTCTTTTCTGTCTCGACCAAAAAAAAAAAAAAAAAAGAAAGATTTTTTTGCAGCATTTGTATTAACCTGGATGGAGGTAGAATACATTATTCTTAGTAAAGCATCACAGGAATGCAGAAGCATGAATCCTATGTATTCAACTTTGATATGAGGACAATTTATGACAAAGACAAGGTGGTGGGGTGGGGGAAGGGGAGAGCAAACAGACAGAGAAGGTGGGAGGAGGTGAGGGAAAGGAAAAGGAAAAAAAAGAAAATAGTGACTAATTCTCACATAAATTGGATTTAATTTTGACCAAAGTACATTATTTGAACAGTTAAGAAAATTATGTTTGCATTAGACTTCAATATTGACACTTTAAATCAAAAGGCTACTGGTGTGGGCTGAAATGTTTGCCCCTCTCAAACTCATATGCAGAAGCCCTTAACACCCCATGTGATGGTGTGTGAAGAGGGAGCCTGGGCAGGTTGTGGGGCGAGGTGCGGGTGGGGCCTCATAACCATAAGCTGAGGAAGATTCTAGGCAGTGGTCAGCAGTAATAGCAAATAACACTGAAAGGCAGCTGGACACGACACACCTCCCTCTGAAAGAACAGTGCCACCCACAGAGTCATCCCACCTCCTAATAAAAAAGAGCCTGGATGTGATCAAAGTCTAAATGCAGCTACCAGTGTCTCCTGCAGCGCACAGAGCAACGTGCTCCACGGCAGCATGGGAGGCAGCAGTGGGAACAGCACAGAGGAGCAACTTGGTGCAATCAACACAAGTGGAAGGAAAAAATAACGAAGGGGGCCCAAGAAACGCCCCAGCGCTGCCGGAGGCGCAGTCTCGGCCAAGCCGTGCCACTTCCGGGTCTGACGTCAGCAGTCACGCAGAGCCGGCGCCGCTTCCGGGTACGGTGTCACGATCACGCAGGATGCTGTGCGGGATTCCCTGTGCTATCTCCGCAACTTCTTGTGAGCTTATAGTTATTTCAAAATATAAAGTTAAAAAAGAATCTCAACATCTGTCACCCAACACAACGCACAGACCTCATCTGAGGCCACATTCCAGTGCGCTGAGAACCTGGAGGAATGTGGCTGCCCACAGCTCCTCTGCGTCGCTAAGAAACCACCACCTTGGCAAGAGGAGGAGACAGCTTGTGTTTAAGGGAAAGAATCCCTACCCTTTATAGACGGATGAACCACCCAGAAAGGACATGATTATGTCCAAAGATTGCTTCAGGCCACGGTGCTGGCCTGACCTTGGCCGCGCGGCCCCCACAGCGCCTCCGTCGAATTGTTCTAAAAGCTCATGAACAGCCCCCGCAGAGACCGCGCCTGGGCCGCAGAGAGAAGCCTCCAGAGAGTACAGGTCCCTCATCCTTTCCTTCAGTCCTGCGAGTTGTGTCAGCAACGCAAGCTGCCCCGTGTGATCTGCATGCAGTGGGGGTAGGGGGTGAGCCCGGGGCCCCTGGAAGGAAGCACAGTGTCAGCACCCCATGAGCACGGGAGCCATCCTCAGCAAGTGCCATGGCCCAGACTCCTGACTACTGAGCCTGCTCCTGGCACGGGCGGCTTTGCCCTGAGCACAGTGCCCGTGCCACCACCCTGGTGCACCACCATGATCCCCAGCGTCCCCAAGGGTTTGCCCAGGTGTCTTTCTCTGTAGGTGCCTTGAGTGTCTGCAGCCAACTTAGAGGGGAGGGCTCACGGTGACCCCCAATTGTCCCTATCCACCCTGTGCAGAACCCACGCCTGTCATTTCCCTTCCCTGCCCAAGAAACCAGGTAGCTGGGAATGGACAGCCAAATGAAAACCCTGGGAGCCAGGCAATCAGTGGGCACGCCTCGGCACCCGGGATCTGAGATGTGTGTACAGAACCTGTTTAACCCCTGCACTGCTACGTCCCTCCTCAGAGCTTCTGGCAAGAACCGTGGAAGACGCAGCAGCCGCAGGAGCACTATACACGCTGAGGAAACCACTCCTTACACCTGAAACAACCAACCACACTGGTCAAAGTGCCACATGCTGGCTCCCATGACACTGATGGGCATCAGGCACAGAAGACAGCAGTGGAGACAGGAGAGATGCTTGCTTGGCTCCCGCTGTGAAGTCTGGACAGCAGAGATAACCTGAGAAGTCCAGTGGGCTCCTGAGAACCCCCCCACCGCTGGGGGTCTCAGGATCCTCTGTGCACCCAGGAAGACAGTGTTGTAAGGGGCCCCACCGGGCCCTCCTTAGAGCACACCAGGATGCATGGAGAAGAGCATCAGGGCTGAGGACACCTGAGGTAAACACGGCTGAGAACAGCTCCTCCTACAGGCAGGATGAACGCTCCCCAAACGTGGACCCCAGGTGGGGTGCTCTGAAAGGGTTTGCATCAGTGACAAAAGTCTGCCCGAAATGAAACACTGCCAGGATCTCACAAAGTGCGCAGAAAAGAGCTGAACAGGATAAACTCTTTCCAAAGAACTTAGCTGAGCCCAAGAAACAAAGCTCAAGAATATTTACATGGAGAAAATATGCATGACAAAACAATTCATATTTTTATCCTGCTTAGATCTCTAAAACATTTCACAAAAGGCAGAGTTCTTAATGTCTTGCAGCTAATAAAAAATTACCAAGTTTTCAAGGAAGAAAGGAAAATAGTCCATTATTAAGAGTCAAATGTGAGACATAGCAGACAGGACATTTGAAACACCACCACAGCTGTGCTCCATATGCTCAGAAAGCCGGAGAAACACTGAAGTTGATAAAAAGAGAGAAGGAAAACTTTTTTTAAAAATCCAAAGTAAAATTCTCAATATAGAAACTAAAATATTTGAGATGAAAAATACTCTGTATAGGATCATAGCAGACTGAACAATGCAAAAGCTGGGTCTGGTAGGCACCAGGACACAGAGATGGAAGCCATCCAAAATAAAACCACAGAAAGCAATGAAAAACGGGCAGACACCAGTGAGCTGAAGCAGCCTAATAAGGACCAGCTACACCAGAAGAAGTTCTGTAAGACACACATCTGAGAAAGGACATGTATCTGGAATATAAAACAGCCTCTCAACTCAGTAACAAATAGCCCAATAAAAATGGGCAAAAGATGGAACGGACACCTTACCAGAGAGGGGATATGATCAGCAACATGAGCACGAGAAGATGTCCAGCGTCCTTGTGAGCTGCCAAATCAAACCACAAGACACTGTCGGAGTGGCTGAGTTTTGGAGACCACTCATGCTAGGTGCTGAGAACTGCCGTGCACAGCTGATAGGAACCCACAGTGGCGGCACACCCCAGAGGCAATGTGGCCATTTCCCAGGATATTAAACACACACCTCTCACAGGATCCAGATACTCAAGTATTTAATTAAAGAGTAGAAAGCACATGTTTATATGAAGGTCTAACACAAGCGTTCACAGCAGCTGAATTTTTTTTTTGGCCAGGGCTGGGTTTGAACCCGCCACCTTTGGCATATGGGACCAGCGCCCTACTCCATTGAGCCACCAGCGCTGCCCCCAAGCAGCTGAATTCTTAACAGCCAAAAAGAGAAACAACCCACATGCTCACCAGCAGGTACACAGACACACTAGGGTCTGTCCACCCCATGGGATAGCACTCAGCCACAGACTAGGTGACTGGAGGCACATGCAGACACCGAATGAACCTATGGTCACGACACTGCTATGTATGCTGTGTGATCCCACAAACACGCAATGCCAGGAGAGGGGCAACAACAGAAATGTGTCAGTGCCGGAGGTGGGGACCACAGAAAGGTGGGGAAAACCCTGACTAAGCACAGGCAGCAGTGTAGAGGCTGCCCTGGAAAAGGACGGGGCCTGTCCAGCCTCCCGCTGCCCAGTGGGTACAAACTGCAGCAAAACTGGGACACACACACGCGTAAGGAGCAGGCCAGTCCCCTCCCCCAGATTGCTGCAGATTCCTTCCAGGTCATGCACCTGAAAAGGGAAAAACAGAAAAACTAGAAATCAGTGTATTTGGTGGGCATTTTTTCCCCTCAAAAAAAAAAAAAAACTAAAATGAGTAAGAAACAGCCTTTTACTAGAAAAACACAGGAGAGAAATGGAAGCAAGCCCTATACTCTGGGAGGAATTGGAGAAGTCCTGGAAAAGGGGTGACCCCCCCCCCCGCAAGGTAGGCACAGTCATGGAGAACTGGACCCCACTAGTTTTCCCCTGGTGGGTCGCACACCCCACCCCCCTACCCGGGTCAGCTACCCTCCCACCCTGCATATGCTACACCCTCAGGACACTGCCCCAGGCACATGGGTCAGCCGGGCAGCCTCTTGTGCACTGATCTGGGCTCCAACCCAGGGAAGGGTGTGAGTCAAAGCCTATGATCTGAGAGCTTCCACAGAACCACATTGCCCTGTCAGTGCCTGTGTCATCATTGTCCTGCTGAAGACACCAGGCAAGAGACGTGTGCTCCAGGGCCACCTGCAGGCCTGGCTTGGGCTCTGGATGGCCGGTAAAGGGGGAATAGGGCAGCTGTGGCTGCCAGGGAGGCAGGTCACCCTGGAGGGCTAAAGGGGCTAGCTTCCACTGGCTGCCTGCTCCTGCAGGTGCCAGGGCTTTAGACAGACAGCCACACCACTATGGCACAGGCCCCTCTAATCAGAAGCACTGCTTTAACTCTGAACGTGGAGTGAGGAGTCTGGTATGGAAACTCCGTGCATTCAAAGAGTGACAACCAGAGGGAAGCCAGAACGGGGTGCCCACAGGAACAGAGGGTGGCTGGCACCCCCATACCAGTGCCCTGCTAACCCTGGCCTGGGAAGAAAGTGCCAACAGGAGGTGTTTTCTAGTCTCCCAGTTTCTAGAGATCTTGCCCTTGACTGGGAGGGAACTTGCTTCCTATACCCTAACAGACATTTAAGTCACACACAGAACAGCTGGCAGCTTCCTAAAAAGCTAAATAACACTCTTACCCCTCAGCAATCTCCACCATCATCCACCTGAGAGAAGTGACCTCATGTATGCATATTGAAACCTGTCTGTAGTCCTTGAACCAGTACTGGCCTTAATGGCTGACACTGACACCTACACGTGTGCCACAGAGTCCCCATGACGGACTGTGCTGCACAGTCAGGTGGAGCTAGAGGACGGCAAGGACAACGCCCGAACTGCATGTCCAAAAGGGCCCACTCGAACCACACACCAGAACAGGAGAAACCGAGGTCCCACAAAGGAGCGGCCGCCACTCCAGGGCTGCTACCGTGGGAACTCCAGAGGGTACAGACATGCAGGTACCCTGCTCCAGCCCCTGGACACCACTAGCTGCTCCTGGGCGTGTAAAGGGTTTGGGAGGACAAGAGTCTGGACCAGCAGGGCAACTATGCCTTCAGGGAACCTGAGCACTCAGTGACGGCTCGTTCAGGATTGAGACTCTCAGTGATAGGGAAAAGAGCTGCCGGCAGCAAGCACAGCCCCGTGGCCCCAACAAGCTGCCACCCACAGAAGCCTCTCCAGGTCCCACTCAGACACTCCCAGGGCAATCCCCAGACTCAAGTCACTTGAGCAGTTCACAGGCTAGAATGTAGTAAAGTTCTAGTCTAGTGGTAAAGGCACGAAAATGCCCTCAGCCTCACTAAGGACTGCAGGGGCACAGAGTAAAGTCACGCACTTCACTACCAAAAGGAGAGCTGAGACCTGCAACTGCCCCTTGCCCACCCTGCGGGGGATGACTGGAGCATGAGGAGCGGGCTGCAGGGATGCCTGCCACACAGGCTAGAATGGGCTCCTCTTGAAAGTTCCCTCCATGAGCCCCAGGAAGAAGCCAGCTGAGTATTCACACCAGATCAGTGGTTCTCAACCTCTGGGTAGCGACCCACAGGAACTGTATTAAAGGGCCAAGGCATTAGGAAGGTTGAAAACCACTGCACCAGATCCAGAAGAGACACAGTTTAGCAGGACACATCTCCAGGGAGAGAAGGCTAGACTTCTGTTATGATTTTATACAACGAAGAAAATTATTATGTTAGAGCAAAACTCAAGGTTGACCTCCCCAGGTGCCCCTGCAACTCGGTCCCTGGGCCTATGAGAGAAGAGGCAGAGGACCAAGGCCCCCTTCCTGCCCCCTTTCCTCCATGAGCAGTGCCCAACCAACCACCTCCATGCTGGGAACATGCTCTCCTGCCCTTTAGTGCCAAACACATGGGGCACGCTCAGTGTGTTCCCAAATCCACCCCCCCACAGCCCTCCCCAGCCTCTCCAGCTCCTGCAGCCGCTCACCCCTTTCCAGGTCCTGGGCACACTCACGGCCACCTGAAAACTGCCTGGACTCTCACAGCACCTCATGTCCAAAACAAAGCTAAGGAGGTTCTACACCCCACCCCTGCCTGTGCTGTCACCTCCACCCCCATGTAAAGCCTGTCAATTCTCTCCATTACTTCCTAAATCCAACCCAAGCACCTGGGACAGGGTGGGGTGCGGCTGGACTGCAGTCTGGCACCCTCACCTCGCAGCACCCCAGGCTGGTCCCTGCACCCACACATCTCCTATAGGACAGGTCACAGGCAGCTCAGTGAAGAGCAGGGAGGGGCAGGTGTGTGGAACACAGGCTGAGCTCCAGGGGCTGCCCCTCCATCCCTCCAGCCAGCACCACTGTGTGCCGGGGACCCCACAAGGTGTCCTAACTGGCCGTGTGATTCCCGCAGAGAAATGAGCTGGCAGGTACAGTGAGGAGACTTATGTTCTCCACTCTGAGACAGCAGAGGCCCCTCTGAGGAACTGCCCCCTGGGCAAGACAAAGAACACTGCCTCCTGCTAGCCCCAAGGAGCCTGCAGACACAGAGGCAGAGAGAAACATTGCAAAGCAAGATCCCAAGGACTCCTCAGGCTGCACTGTGTGACTCAAGGGGTAACAGGTGACCAAGGGTTACTACACCAAGAGCCACCACACCCGGCAGAGTCTCCCAATAGGCCCATTCGCATCCCTGGACACAGCCAAGACAGCATCTATGGGGCAAGCCAGGCCCTGTGAGCCTGGAGACAGGGCTTGGTGACAAGGCACTACTGGGCACTGCTGACGTCCCAGAGCCCCTCCATGAAAGGCACGGGCAAACGTGGGGGAAATGGGCAAATGGTGCTGGGAAAGGAACAACCTGGACCCTCATCTCATACTACAGACAAAAATCACCTCAAATTTGAATACAATTGACCTTTGAACGATAATGTCTGGAATGGTGAGGTATCCCTGCATGTGGCTTTCCTTCCACCTCTGACGCTACCGAGACAGCAGGACTCACTCCCTCCTCCTCTGCCCCATGAGAGATAGAGACCTCTGTGATGACCTCCTTTCACTTAATCAGTAAACATACTTCCCCTTCCTTATGATTTTCTTAATATTTTCCTTTCTCTCACTTCATTTAAGAATACAGTATGTAATGCATGCAACATACAAAATAAGCTTTCATCAACTGTCTGTTGTTTCATCAACTGTCATTCCAGACAATATTGTTCAAGAGTCAGCTGTATTCAAATATTCAAGTCAATAAAGTTTTTCATGAGCAAAAGTTACTCATGGATTTTCAACTTCAAGGGCAGGAATGATGCCCCTTACTCCCCACATTGTTCAAGAGTCAACTATAAACACTTAAACATAAAATCTGAAACCATAAAACTCCTAAAAAAAAACACAGGGAAAAGCTTCCCAACTTGGCCTTGGCAGTGATTTTTCCATATGACACCAGAAGCACAGGTGACAAAATAAAAACAGACACTCAGGACTATGTCAAAAGTGAAAAGTTTCAGCACAGCAAAGGAAACAAGAGAATGAAAATGCCACCTATAGGATGGGGGAAAAGTGTTTGCAAGCCATGTATCAGACAGCATCTAAAATACACTGGGAACGCATACAGATCAACAGCAGAGCAACCCCAAGACACCCAAGTCAGTAATAGGCAAAGGGGTAGCTGGGCACGGTGGGTCCCACTTGTAATCCCAGCACTTGGGAGGCCAAGGTGGGTGGATCAGCTGAGCTCACGGGTTCAAGACAGCCTGAGCAAGAGCAAGACCCTGTCTCTAAAAAATACCCAGGTGTTGTAGAAGGCGCCTGTAGTCCCAGCTACTTGGGAGGCTGAGGCAAGAGAATCACTTAAGCACAAGAGTTTGAGGTTGCTATAAGCTGTGATGTCATATCACTCTACTGAGGGCAACAAAGTGAGACTCTATCTCAAAAAAAAAAAAAAAGAAAGAAAGAAAGAAAGAAATGGGCAAAGGACCTGAACACGCCTTTCAGTCTTCCCATGTTTGCTGCCCACTGAAACAGTCCAGGAGCAAGAGCACCTGTGGCACCTGGACTTGGCTTCTAAAACTACCTCCCAACACAAGCACTACCTCACATGACGAGAAACCAGGACTCCTTGGAGAAAGGGTAATAATTCGAGATCTAGCACAGGGGACCACACTGTCATGGCAGCAGCAGCAAAGCCACTAGGGCTACCACGGGCTAAGCAACCAGCCCAAAAAATTCCCAAGCCAAAGACAGGCAATGTGGATTGGCAGCGAGGATGCCAGATGCCATGATGCCGAGACCAAGACGGTTTTAACCCACAGATTCTCAAAGGTTTTTATTTATATGCATACCTGTTTTTCTGACTCTCACTGGTCACTTTTAGAAGGCACTAAAAACGAATTACCTCCTTCATTCTGAGAGTCTGGTGAGCAAAGGGACATAACCAATCATGTATCTCGAATTTCCTGGGGTAACCAAAGAGCTGATGGGAGGAAGCTTCTCTTCATAGAAGTCTTCCCACTAATAAAGGAGCAAGGACAGAATGAGAACGTCCTGTCACCACTGGACAGCATCTGAGGCACGTGTGGAACTTGCTGACAACAACAGCTGGCAGCGTCCCAAGGGGGAGACCACATCTGCAAGGGCCTTGGTCCTGCCCCAAACAGTTAAGAGTCACACGGGAAGACTTGGGCAATGACACAGCCAGGCGGTGGAAATGCCCACAGAGGACAACGCATCTCCTTGTTTCCTTAACAAAAAACTGCAGGAGAGAGAGAGAAGGGGAGCTACAAGCCAAAACACACTCCACAACTCCATCCATCAACCGCAGAGGTGTCAAAAAATGTACACGTGTTTTTAAGAAAGGAAAAACTACTCAACTGTAATACTCAATGTATACAATAACACTTGTTATCTTGGTTATTGTATCTTGTGTCTCTTGTAACTGCAGAAGTCAAACATGACTAGTACCACCATTTACTATGGCTTTCCCTTTCTTAACTGTGTGTGCATGTTCTGGCACCTCTGCATTTGGACTGCAACCCAAGTACATTGGTGTGGGGGGAGAAAAGAATGAAAAAGTGAGAGAGATGGAGGGAGGAAGAACAAGAAAGATGTGAAAAACAGAGGGAAGGAGAGATGGGGAGGAGAAAAGAGAATGAAATGATGAGAGAGGAGGGAGAGAGGTGCAGACATATATGGGGCCTTTTTGGAAAAATGTGAGCAATGACAGAATATTGACAATATTAAGAAATTATGCTGGCCGGGGATGGTGGCTCACGCCTGTAGTCCCAGCGCAGTGGGAGGCCGAGGCGGATGGATTTCCAGTGCTCACAGAGTTCGAGAGCAACATAAGCCTGAGTTAGCCAGAGTAAAAGACCCCGTCTCTACTACCAGGAAAGAAGACCGCTGGGCGTTGTGGCGGGTGCCTGTAATCCCAGCTACTTGGGAGGCAACCGGCAAGAGAATCGCTAAAGAAAGAAAGGACAAAACAAACAAACAAACAAACAACAACCAAAAAAACCCTCCAAACTAAGAAGAGTTAAAAGGCAGCTGAAATTAAAAGTAAAATAAAAAAAAAAGAAAGAAAGAAATTATGCTGAGCACCCACAGCTCAATGGTTAGAGCACTGGTCCGGTGCACGAGCAGTAGCAGGTCCGAAACCAGCCAGGGCCTGCTAAACAAAGAAAAAAAAAAAAGGAAATTATTACTGTTTTACATATAAAATAATTTATTGTAATGTTTTTAAAAGATTCCTTATCTTTCAGGGATACATACTACAATATTTTCCAAAGAACACTGAAATTTCAAAATACTCCAACAATCTTTTTCAAGGGGCCACACTATTTGGAAGCCAGGAATGACCCCATCCATAGTGCCCTTCTCCCTGCTTCTGTCCAGGTTGCTGATACTCCATACGCAAAAGCTTAGATGAGGCCGGGTGTGATGGCTCACACCTATCATCCCAGCACTGAGGTAGGCTAAGGCAGGTGATTGCTTGAGCTCAGGAGTTCAAGACCAGCTTTAGCAAAAGCAAGACCTTATCTTACTCAAAATAGAAAAACCAGCCAGGTCTTGTGGCGAGCGCCTGTAGTCTCAGCTACTCAGGAGACTGAAGCAAGAGGTTCTCTTGAGTCCAGGAGCCAGAGGCTGTAGTGAGGTGAGACTTTACTCAATGCCTGCCAAGGACATACCCCTCAGCTTTTGGGGGCTGTCAGCATTAAAGCCCTGCCACGAGCCACAACTGGGACATGAGCAGAGGGTCTGTCCTCTTGCTGCACTGCACATAAGAGGAAAGAGGGAGCGAGGGGGAGGAAGGAGGAGGAGGAGGAGGGAGAGGGAGAAGGGGTGGGAGGAAGGAGGGGTAGGAAGGGGGGAGAGAGGTGAAGAGAGGAGGCAGCAAGCCTGGGCCTGCAGAGCCCTCTGGCATGGCTCTCCCTGAATTTGAGGACACCACGGGGCGTGTCTACACCTGGAGCTGCCCTGCCCTCCTATCCTCATGTGGGCCTTCAAACAAGCCTCTTGGAGGCAATCACAGCTCCTCACAAGTTGCTGCCACATGAGGACAGGCGGTCTGTTACCCCCCACTCACTCTACCTCACAGAGAGACTTCTATGCCCACTTCTCGGTTCACCCTGCACAGGGAAGAAGAATCTGACTCCCTGTTATGCCTCTTTAGGGCAGCTATACCTCAGCACTTCGGTGTTGAAACACCACGGTGCTATCTGGCTTGGGGTGGAGGCAGGTCTCTCTCAAACTGCTAAGGAAAAGAGCACATGCGTGTCTAGTGAGGGAAAAAATGATAAAGCTATCATGACAAAAATGTTAACATTTAGGGCATCTGGGTGAAAGTATACAGGAGTTCTTAAACTATTTTTTCAACTTTTAGCTCTAAAATGATTAAATGCTAGAAGCAGCTGAAGTTAGGGCAGTTCCACCTAAAGCTAGACCAGGCAGCAGGCCAGCAGCTCCCAGGGCTGACCGGAAACCAATGGAAATGAAGCACAATGACACAACGGAAACCTCCGCTCACCACCAGCGGAGCCACCAGGAAGAGCTAGCAAGCAGCCGCCCTGCAGGCAGAGGAAGACTGGCCACCAAACAAGGGCAAACTCAGACAGACACAGGGCAGAGACAGTGGCCCAGACAGATATGTTGCACAGTCAGTAAAGCCACATAAATAAATACCAGCATAGAAAACTGTGATGCAGTCTGTAGGGTCTAAAATGTGTAGAATTAGAAAGCACACCAGCAAGTGCACAGCAGCTCAGGAAGGGGATGGGGCACAGAAGAGCTCTGGACTCTGGTGAGTTTCGGACGCGCCATGAGATGACCGCTGAGACAAAGAAGGCCCACCACTTCCAGAGCAGCAGGGCTTAAGAAAAGGATGGGCTCAGTGCCTGTGGCTCAACAGGCTAAGGCGCCAGCCATGTACACCTGAGCTGGCGGGTTCAAATCCAGCCCAGGCCTGCCAAACAATGATGGCTGCAACCAAAAAATGGCCGGGCGTGTGGCGGGTGCCTGTAGTCCCAGCTACTTGGGAGGCGGAGGCAGAAGACGCGCTTGAGCCCAGGAATTGGAGGTTGCTGTGAGCTGTGATGCCACGACACTCTACCCAGGGCAACAGCTTGAGGCTCTGTCTCAAAAAAAAAAAAAAAAAAAAAAAAGGGATGATTCTCTAAACAAATCAAACGGTGGACAGTGAGCACCATGCAAGGACGAGTCCACCTGCACTTAGCTGGCCCACAACCCGCCCCATAGCCACCTGGCTACTCTCCTTACCAGACATCCAGGCTACATGCCACCAGCATCTAGAGCTTTCCCCTGCCTCCCTGTTAACTGCAAGGGTACCTTCCCGTCGTTGAGGCCATGAACACCTCCTGTTGCCTGGGGTGTCTGTCCAGTGCTCTGTCCATGTCCACAAGGACTGGCTGGCTGCTGCATGTTCCGCTGAGCTCCTGAGCAGCCTTCGTCATTGTTCACACAACACACACCCCATGTGGGCTGTACTTTCACTCATTCGAGGATTCCTTTTAATAAATAGAGCTAATATATTTTTTTTTTTTTTTGAGACAGAGTCTCAAGCTGTCGCCCTGGGTAGAGTGCCGTGGGGTCACAGATCACAGCAACCTCAAACTCCTGGGCTTAAGCGATTCTCTTGCCTCAGTCTCCCAAGTAGCTAGGACTATAGGAGCCCGCCACAACGCCCAGCTATTTTTTGGTTGTAGTTGTCATTGTTTGGCAGGCCTGGGCTGGATTCAAACTCACCAGCTCCAGTGTATGTGGCTGGCGCCCTAGCCACTTGAGCTACAAAGCTGATTAATTTTAATGTAAACCAAAGTATCTATCTTTCCTTTATGATCAGTATCTCTCTGGTCCTGTTTAAGAAAACTTCTAAGCCCGTGGGTCAAGAATAGCATCTTCTATTTTATCTTCAAGAACAGCACTGTCCAAGAGAAAGAGAGTACAAGCCATAAATGCAAGCCACAGGGGTAGTTTTAAATTTTCTAATGGCCACGTTAAAAAGTGAAAGAAACAGGTGCAATTATTTTTATTTAACTCAAAAGATCTAAAACATTGTCATTTCAACATGCAATCAGTACAAAACACAGTAAGGTGACACTTCACACTATGTCTCCAAAGTCCACTGTATTCACACTCAGCACACCTTCAGTGCTCCAGAATGTGGCATGGCTAGAGGCGGCCCTGGACAACAGTTCCAGAAGCTTCCACACTTAGATCCACGTCTACCTGGCTAAACGATTCTTTCCATGGTCTGAAGTACAGGTAAAGAATTCTGTTCTAAACATGGGCATCCAGGTGGCATCGCCCATGTGGAGAAGACTGGCTACTGATGCCATCCTGTGTTCTCTATCTGGATCAGTCTCCCCAGAGACTCTTCACTGTAATCCCACCTTCAAAGAATCGAACTCTGGCCTGACAGAGCAGCCTGCAAGGACTTTCTTGCTGTTTACTAGTGTCTGCTCCTTGCTCCTGCTCCACCTGCCTTCCCTGGGCCATTCTCTGACACACACCAGGGCTCTGAACTACTCTCTGGCCTTTGCATCCCATAAGTCTGAACACGTGATACACGTATTTTTGTTATCTTTCCACTAAAAATATTTCCTAATTTCCATTATAAATTCTTCCCTGTCCCACTGGTTAGAGGTATGCTCCCTTATTTCTGAGTATGTGTCTAAGGACCTACCTCACTACTTGACTGACTTCCAGTTTAACTCCAATGTTGAGAACATTCTCTGGACCATCAGTTCACACCTTTACACCGACTTCAGAGCACCGCTGCCCTGAGCAGGGGACAGAACTGCACTCTCCCAGGGGACTGACCCCTCTGGATTTGCCACAGGACAGAGGGATGTGCTCAGCTTCCCAACACCTTCTGGGAAGGGGCCTGGGCCAGTGGGGCACCTCTGCCTCCTCACCAGGGGCTGTGCAGGAAGAGGCAGTCGGCAAGAACAGCTTTCAGAAGGTGCCTGGGAAGCGCCACTCACTGTGTCTCAGTCCTGAGGCTCCACGCCACAGAGGCTAGAGTTCAAGTGCCTAGAGAGTGGCCAGGGGAGTCTGCACGGGTTGAAAGACAAGCAGGAGTCAGGCAGGCAGAAACAACTCTCCAGGCTAAGGATACCATGAGCATAGCCTGGGGGCCCGTCAGGCAGTCATCCCACAGGCAGCAGGCCCACCAAAGGGCCTGTCAGCAGGAGGACAACACAGCCAGTCCTCTCCAGCAGCTTTGTGAAAGATGCAAATGAAAGACAAGGAGTGTGTCCCCTCCTCCCAAGTGCCCTACACAAGCCTAGGTAACAGGGCGGGGTCCGTCCAGGGAACCATGGGCCATCTACAGAGTCCAACATAGCTGTGGCCCTTGAAGGCTGCTGGGTCAAGCTCCACAGCAGAAGTGCAGGCAGGCAGGACCCGCAGGCCACCACTGCAACCCAAGGCTCCATGACAGGGACCCACCCGTGTCCAAGGCCCTCATCTGGAAGGGCCTGTTCCTCACCCCAAGCTCTCCAAACAACACTTTGGGGAACATTTTATTGTATTTACTAGAAATGAAATGACCTGGACTTCTGGGGAAGAAATGACAGAAACTGCAGGGCTGCCTGTACAGCATGCATGGCCAGCAGCCAGCCTTCGGGGGCAGGAGGCTCTCCCATGAGCTCTGGTACCAGGAGGACCTTAGGACCTGGCAACCCAAGTTAGCAGAGCAGAAATAGGATGACTGCAACATCCCACCTCTGACCACCAGCTAACCCAAAGTAGCAGACACAGAGACCACAGCCCTGTGGGCACAGCCTCCAGGCCGAGTCACCAGGCTGGTGTTTCTAGGAGGCACCAGGTGGCAGCATCAGAGGTGCAGCTCAGGGCGAGAGGCAGCCCATTCACCCCACCCCACCCCTCTGTCAAGCCCTCCAACCTTATTTGCACCTGGGGGACACCAGCCTGAGCCTAGCCCTCATGGCTTGCATGGCCGGCAAATGCAGTGGGAGCTCACATAGGGCCCCCATAGCCTAGATGGCATGGGACCAGGGCACAGTGGGACAGCACCCCAAGAATGCTCTACATAAACCTGGAGTGTCTGATGAGAAGATAGCACAGAAGGCAGAGCACCCCAGGAGGATGCAGTACCCCACCCCTAAAACACTTGTCAGTCCCACCAAGAAGTCAGCCCACGCCTGGGGCTGAAGGTCCTGCAGCATCAGCAAACCGCTGCCACAACGTCATAGCCACACAACACTTATTTTCACATGAATTATAAATGCCAGGAACTCTCAACAGATATCAACTTGGCCCTGTGCTTCCTCAGCCAAAACATAGGAGGACTTCCCAGAGGAACAACAGATGTACTTGAAAATACAGATTTCAATTACCACGAGTCTCTAACCCTCCTGCTAACAGCAGCAGTCTCCAGGAAAGTACCTTGACCTCACTCTTAAGTCCTTTAACCACTTTCTTGTCTGACCATCACCTCCAGCAGTAAGAGAAGGATGAGGACAGAGCTGGGAAGAGATGGCCCTTCCCCCTGGCTGGGTGATGGAGGTAGGCACAGCAGGGAAATGACCAGGAATGGCCAGGGGCAGACAGGGTGGGAACCACCAGTCAGAGAGAATTAATCACGGTCACCTCATCAGGGCTATGCAGAGCCCACAACTAAAGGTATCTACCTGGCTTCCACCAGGGCTCCAGACTTCAGCCAGGGCCTCCCAAAGTCCCCACCCCCACCCCGCTGTCTCAGAGAACAGCATTCCCCAGAGAGACCCTGTCTGGGCCCTCTGCCTTGCCCCCCGCCCCACTGCCTTCTCCTGCAATGGGCCCCTGAAGGCCTCTGCACAGTCCAGTGTGTCCAGCCTCAACTTCCTGATGGAGAAACCAAGAGGAACATGGATCCAGAAACTTGCCTGGACAGGGGAGTCAAGGTGTTTAAAGGAAACAGGGGAGAATGGAAAGAACAGCCTTCAAGCACCAGCAGGACCCCAGGGCCACTGCTTCTTGCCTCCTGGCTTAACCCCTACCGCTCCCCCAGCTCCCCGACTCCCCAGTTTCCCTTCCGTGCTGTCATCTGGCCTGGCTCCTGGTGCACACACCTTCTACTCCCAGGAAGGGGCACAGTGGAGTCACTACCAGTCTGTAGCATCTCCCTGACTTCTGTCTGAGTTTTAGCATCTCTTCAAGAACAAGCTCCAAATCCTAAATACATACAGGCAAACCCCAAGTTACAGTCATCCATCCAACTCGTACAACTCACACTTACAAACGGAGACTGTTACAGGTAATAGGTTAACACACCTGTTCCAACTAACATACAAATCCAACTTATGAACAGCCTGCAGAGCCTGTCTGGTTCGTAGACCAGGCACTGCCTGCACTCAGATCAACATGTCCAGAGTACAGAGAACTGGTGCCAGCACAGAGACAGCCAGCGCGATTCAGACCAGCGGGCAGGTGACTGACCAGAGAAAGCTGCCCACCTGACATATGGGATGCCCAGTGCACCTCTCCCCACAAAGAAACGTGAGCAAAACCCAGGCATCACTTTGCCTTCAATGGCAAAGCGATTTTTTCATAAAAGAACAATAGGCACATGGCGGAGCATGGTGGCTCACACCTGTAGTCCTAGCACTACAGGAAGATGAGGAAGGTGAATCGCTTAAGCCCAGAAGTATGAGGTTGCTGTTAGCTATGATGCCACAGCACTCTACCCAGGGTGACATAGTGAGACTTTGTCTCAAAACAAAAATGGAATTTAATTTTAAAAAATACAAAATTAGGGTGGCATCTGTGGCTCAGTGGGTAGGGTGCCAGCCCCATATAATGAGGGTGGTGGGTTCAAACCCAGCCCCAGCCAAATTGCAACAAAAAAATAGCCAGGCATTGTGGCGGATGCCTGTAGTCCCAGCTACTCAGCAGGCGGAGGCAAGAGAATTACCTAAGCCCAGGAGTTGGAGGTTGCTGTGAGCTGTGTGACACCACAGCACTCTACCAAGGGTGATAAAGTGAGACTCTGTCTCTACCAAAATAAAAAAAAAAAAACAAAATTAGCCAGGTGTGGTGGGCACCTTTAGTCCCACCTACTTGGGAGGCTGAGGCAGGGGGATTGCTTGAGCCCAGGGATTGAAGCTGCAATGAAGTCACTGCACTCCAACCTAGGAAACAGAAAGAGACCCCATATCTAAAACATTTTCTAAAATAAAAAATGATAAAGACTAAAATTTAATGGAAAATATTTAATTAATAAAGCCCAGAAGTTGGCTCGGCGCCTGTGGCTCAACGGGCTAAGGCACCAGCCACGTACACCTGAGCTGGCGGGTTCAAATCCAGCCCAGGCCCACCAAACAACAATGACGGCTGCAACCAAAAAATGGCCGGGTGTTGTGGCGGGCGCCTATAGTCCCAGCTACTTGGGAGGCAAGAGGCAGGAGACTCGTTCAAGCCCAGGAGTTGGAGGTTGCTGTGAGCTGTGATGCCACAGCACTCTATCCAGGGTGACAGCTTGAGGCTCTGTCTCAAAAAAATAAAAAATAAAAAAATAAAGCCCAGAAGTCCTCAGTTATGTGAGGGGAGGAAGCAAGCAGCTCTCCCGCCCAGAAGCCACCAGCAAGGTGGCCCTCCCTCCCCGCTCCAGGCCTCACTAAACAGCATTTTCTCCAAGAGCCCCAGTTAGAATGGCTCCCCCAAACTCTGTGCCTCCAACCGCTACATCCTGGGTTTCCCTACTCTCATCCCGTCAGCAGCTGGGAGCTGCCACAGATGACATCTGTCCACACTGCGACCCTGACTGCCCAGAACAGGGCCACACATGGCGACACCCATTTCATGGGCTTCCAGTGGGCACCTGACTCCACCCAGAGCCCGTGGCCCACCCCTGTGCTTCATGACCCCACTGCTATGACAAACTGCCTCCTGTCGTGTGGCACCAAAAGAACAGGCTACAAACAGGAAGGCAAACAAAGAGAAAGGGCACAGGCAGCCACACCAGCCCAACACACACACCCAATGCGGACCCAACCAGGGCCAAGCACAATAGGCCCAACATAGGCTCCCACCAGAAACTTTCAACACAAGCTCATCTTATGCTCTGGGACTCACACCCAGGCCCAGCCCCAGGTTCAGACATCCTCATGGTCACCTGGCACTGTCAGGAATTCCAAGGACTGGGGACAAACCCAGGTAAAGCCAGAGCTCGGAACTCCAGCAGGTGCAGCCAGACAGCCTGAGGGCCACAACAGCTTCACACTGGGGACTGTGTCTGCCAGCCTAGGGCCTGCCCAGCACCAGGGCTGGTGGGGCACGTGCCATGGAAAGGGCACCTGAAAGAAAAATCCTGCCCCTGAAAAGGTCACAGGTAAAAAGGAAGAAGCTCAGGCTACTCTCCTGCCTTCTAGCTAGTCCTGCTTTGGGGGCAGAAGCTGCATGCATGTGTGGGAGCTCCCTGCCTCTCTGCCACACCAAAAAGCTCAATTAACAGTGACCAAAACCACCACCACCCAAGCAGCAGACAAAATACGGGATGTCACACTAACCGTATTGCCATGTTACACCAGGGAAGTCTGCTCAGTGGTAGGGATGGCTGAGTGAATGCTCCCGACCCAGCACAACTGCACACCACAATAAAGAGAGGCCAAACAACAGGAATGTGGCCACCATCTACACCACGAAGGACTACACGCAGCCTGCAGGCCCCAACAGCCATCTCATTCTTTTCCTTCAGGCGTCCACATTTTATATTTGACTCAATTGTTCCTACTTCCATGTCCCCAGACACTGTTCTGGGGAGCTGCACTGAACACCCCAGTTGTCCCCAGCCACAAGAAGTCCCATGCAGAAAGGAAAACAAACAATGAAAGCAGAGAATGGAAGGTGTCCTGCCAAGACGGACAGGACAGCACACACCCCTCCCTTCCAGACAGTCTGGCACAGGCAGAAGGCTGGGCAGGTGGACATCACCACCAAGAAATAAGACCTTCCACCTGTGCCCACGGCCAGCACTCTGTGGCGCTCACAGAAGTAGCAGTGGGAGCTGCTGCCTCCCTCAGCTGGGGGCGGGTTCAGGCAGGTGTGCCTGTCCCGAGGCTTGGGGAGCCTCCATCCTTCCATGAGCACGTCCACCACAGACACAAGGAGGGGGGCCAAGGTGTTTCTAAGCGTCCACACACTGTATAGACAGGCAGGAAGTGCTGGAATGTCAGGGGCATCAGCATGGGCACGTCCACAGGGTGGCCCCAACACCTCCCACAGGGCTGTATGACCACAGCAGAGACCACGGCTTCCTCCCAAGAGGAGATCTGACAGCAGTCCACAGCCTCCTTGTCCCAATAGTGCCCCTCCCGAGCCCCTGGAAGCTCTTGATAACAGGATATGATGAGCTTCCAGTGTGGGTGGCTTTCCCAGGACCTGGACCTGGGTCTGGCCTTGGTGAGGAAAGGCAGGTTGGCAGCAACTTTGGGACAAAGGATGGAAACTAGCACCCCTGAGGAGGATACACACGCATTGGAGAGGGGAAGTCCTACCAAGTGCCAGCCCTGTCCAGGCACCTCGGGTGAGGGAACAACAGCCAGTCCCCGCCAGCTCTGAGAACACTCTGCAGGAGGGTTCTAGCAGAGCAAGTAGGAGAAACCGTGTTGCGGAGGGTGTACAGGAGGGGGTCCTGTGGTCATGACCACTGTTTTTTCTAAAGAGAATCTGGACACAAGGGCATCCTCAGGCAAACACCTCCTTAAGTCCAGCACCCAGAGCTCCCCTGGATGGAGCCCTGATCCCAAAAGGCTATTCCTGAAAACAGCACAGAGAGGGGCTGTGGCTGGAGGTGTCAACTTAACAAGACAGCTTTCATGCTCACGCCTCATGCCTCCACACACTGTCCTTCCCATACACTCTAGCTCCACACATGCACACTCCATGCTCTCACAGCCTCCTCCACCAGCCTGAGAACCTGAAAGCAGACCCTGTTGCTTCTTCCTCTGGGGACCCAGCACAGAACCGGGTACAAAGTAACCCAGGAGCTCAGTCAGACGTGAAGCCCTGGATGAGGAAGGGTCCAGCTCACTGCCGTAAAAGGCCTGTTCATAGCAGCAAAAAATGGACGCACCCAAATTTCCATCACTGGTACAAAGATAAGCAAAACCTGTCCATGTCCACTCAATGGAATCTCATTTGCAATAAGGACGGAACCACTGACACACGACAATGTGGATGAACTTCAAAACACTGCAGTACTTGAACCGGCCACAAAAGACCACAGAGTGGGATTCCCTTTAGAAGAATCAGTAAATCTAGGCAGAAAGGAAGTTAGTGGCTGCCTCGGGCTGGGGGTGGGGACAGCAAGTGACTGCCAGTGGACAGGAGGTTTCTTTGGGGAATGATGGTAACGTTCTAAAATTAAACTGTGGTAATGGTTACACAACCCTATAATTTTACTAAAAATTATTTAATTGTACACTTAAAACAAGTTAACTTTCTGGTATGTAGATTACACCTCCTGAAGCCATTAAAAAAAAAAAAAAAAAAGAAGCCTAGAAAACCCAGCTACTCGGGAGGCTGAGGCAAGAGAATCGCCTAAGCCCAGGAGTTGGAGGTTGCTGTGAGCTGTGTGATGCCACAGCACTCTACCGAGGACGATAAAATGAGACTCTGTCTCTACAAAAAAAAAGAAGCCTAGAAACTTAAGCCAGTTCAGTCTAGGTGCCCCCCAGTCAAATTCAACTGTAAACACCACTGACATCCTCCCATGAAGCAAAGAGAAAAACAAAACCACATACAGATAAGCGCACACAGGATTCTTCTCCTTCAGAGGGGGAGACATCTGAAAGACTCTAGCTAGCAATACTTGGCAGCTGATCTGGAGACTGTCTTCCACTTCTGCTGCACTCTATAAAATCACGACACTGCACTTTCACCTTCTTTTGCCAGAGGCAGAAATCGCTAACTACATCTCACCTACTACTTGGTGCTGGTGTCAAAGCACCATGAAGCCTCGAAGAGAAGAGCACAAAGCCCCAGGAAGGGGCCTGACCCACCCTGGCTGGGCACAGGCTGGGGAGGCTGCCTAGAGGAGGATGGACAGCCAGTTGTCCCTGCAAATTTCACTTGGTGGGCCCCAAAAGGGGGGCTGGTGGTGGGGGAGTTTGTCTCCTCCCTTGCATTTCCAAAATGCTCAGAAGCTTCTAGATTGTGCTTTCTATTGGGTAAAAACTTAAGACTCATTACCTTCTGCTGACAAATACCCATCACTGCCAGTGGTGGATAGGACAAAAGTTTCTCCCAAACTTCCAAATGCTGTGGTAGAGCTCTTCCCTTGTCTAGACTCCACCAGGTCTCCTATAGCTCACGCAGAAGCCGGCTTGCTACTCAGTGGCAGAAGATGACACCTTGTCATCAGCTGTCCAGAATGGAATAGAGCTTGACTATAAGTAGAAACCCTTTTCAAACTATAAATTACTCTTCGTAAGAAAAAGAAGAAAAATTTAACTCTACCACTACTTCACAGCAAGTTCAGGCAATACCAGGCAGAGGGAACACACAAGAAAGAGAGGGCAGTGGGCCTGCCTGCAAACCACCTCCAGAGAAGTCCCGCATTGCTCACCACAGCCTCAATGTGCTGGCTGTGCCCAGCAAGGTGCCCTGAAGAGCCTCCACCACTTCCTGTGTGGTGGCTCCTGTGTGGAGTGCAGCAGAAGTGGAAGACAGTCTCCAGATCAGCTGCCAAGTACGGCTAGCTAGAGTCTTTCACGTGTCTCCCCCTCTGAAGGAGAAGAATCCTGTGTACACTTATCTGTGCGGAAGCTCTTATCCTGTGTGCCCCAGGAGCAGCTGCCAGACTGCTCATATCCAGCTCTCAGCTCTTCTCCCAGGGATGAGGGTTTTCACCTGCACATCTATTGAGATCAGAAGAAAAGGCAATGAGCACTTTTTGCTGTTCAGTTGAGTTCATACTTTGTCCCGAGATGAACTAATTCAAAGAAACACTTTAAAAAAAATTAAAAACAGGCTCGGCGCCTGTGGCTCAATGGGCTAAGGCACCAGCCATGTACACCTGAGCTGGAGGGTTCGAATCCAGCCCAGGCCCACCAAACAACAATGGTGGCTGCAACAAAAAAAAAAAAAAATTAAAAACAAAACTTTTAAGGCTCAGTGCCTATAGCTTAGTGGCCAGGGCTCCAGCCACATAAACCAGAGCTGGCGGGTTCAAACCCAGCCTGGGCCTGCCAAACAACGACAACTACAACCAAAACAATAGCTGGGCGTTGTGGTGGGCGCCTGTAGTCCCAGCTACTTGGGAGGCTAGCAAGAGAATTGCTTAAGCCCAAGAGTTTGAGGTTGCTGTGAGCTGTAATACCAGAGGACTTTACTGAGGGAGACATAATGAGACTCTGTCTCAAAAAAAAAAAAAAAAACTTTTAAAACATAAAAGACTGGCTCGGCGCCTGTGGCTCCAGGGGCTAAGGCGCCAGCCACATACACCTGACCTGGCGGGTTCGAATCCAGCCCGAGCCGCCAAACAACAATGACAGCTGCAACCAAAAAATGGCCGGGCGTTGTGGTGGGCGCCTGTAGTCCCAGCTACTTGGGAGGCGGAGGCAGGAGACTCGCTTGAGCCCAAGAATTGGAGGTTGCTGTGAGCTGTGATGCCACAGCACTCTATCCAGGGTGACAGCTTGAGGCTCTGTCGCAAAGAAAAAAAAAAACCAAATAAAACATAAAAGACTGAACTCCAATAAAACATAAAAGACTGAACCAAATAAAACATAAAAGACTGGTTGTCGTTGAATGGTATGAATAAAAATATCAGCTAGTAGTCAAAAATAATACATTTCCCCCAGTTCCAGACTAAAACTTAGTTAAAAGGATTAACAGCCAACTAAAGCCCTAGCCCTGAGCACAGGAAAGTTGCTCAGGCAGGGCAGGCTCCTTCCTCACCACAGACTCCTTTGCAGGGTGTGGCTCCCACCAGGCCAGGAGCAGTAGGCCAAAGTAGGAGAGACGTGGGGCTCACTCACTCACTCTGCACCATTCACATCTTCCTACCGTTACAACACATGCACAATAAACACGTGAAATGGGCAGAAGGGAAGGAGGACAGGTGAACCTGTGGCCATACCAGTCACTTAAAACAGGATGCACATATTTAGGAAGCTGCTAAAGAATCCATGATTCACAAATCCAACATGCAACCCACTAAATTTAAAGACACATATGCATTCAAGTCAAGGTAAATGGGACTGAAAAAGAAGAAAAAAGAAAACACATATGTAAAGATAATCACACTCCATCCTAAGCCCTCTTTAAAAATCTCTGTCACATTTTTGGAACTATGTATTTTTATAGCCAGGTAGCAACAAACAATCCACTTCCGCAGTGCCTCAAGAGACAGCAGCTCCAGGGGTCCCATCTGCATTCCTCTAGCCCCTGGACTGTCCCCCAGCCTGAGGCCCATGAGACGGATGATCCACTGCCCTTCCCTGGGGGCTATGTGGTTCCCAAATTCCTCATGAGGGTCACAAGAACTACTAGGTCAGAAACCTAATTGCAGTTAATGTCTGAATATTCACAATGGTAATAGTTCTATAGCCTTAGTCAGTTTATAAAGACTGACTGGTGGTCAGTTTTCAAGCACAAAGTACCTGCTACTACTTATGGATATGCAAATACAATAATAACCACAGAGGCAAAATGTGATCTGCTTTGTCTTCAAAAACCCAGGCGATCAGGCTGGTTCTCTGACACAAAGCCATGTGAATTCAACTCACCAGATTAAGAAATCTACTTCTTCAGAACAGGCTCACAAAGGGGCCAGGTTGCTTGTGATGCAGTCTCTCGCAATAAATAAACAAAACAAGTCCCTGTGTATGAATCAAAGAAAGCAAACACAGCTGTGTGCCCTAAACTCTCAGGGACCATAGGTTTTAGCGGCCTAGTACAAAACACCTGTCCATACTCACAGTAACCAACATTTACCACATGCCAAGCACAGTGCCAAGACTACTTCGGTTACCCTTTCACAGTCAGTGGTACAATTTCCATCCTCTTTTAGAAAGAGGTGAGTAACCACCCAAAGGCACACAGTTAAGAAGCAGAGGGCTGGGATGGCAGCGCTGGCTCTAAAGAGGCCAGATGAGCCCTCTCACGCGTGGCAGGTCCCCTGCACCCTACACGCTGTCCTGGCTCCATGCCCACCCCTGCTGCAATCAGCACCTATTCCTCCTTTTGACTGGCCTTCCCCTTCCCTGGATTCCATGCGATCTGAAGGTGAGAACAGTTCTGATCTATCGCCTCGGTCTCCCTCACAGCCCTGCCCTATATCCGCCAAGGACCTGAGAGACAGAAACAACGTCCATAAAGCCTTTCGCCTCCCCTGCTGGACCACAGCATCTAAACAGCGGCAGAGCTCCCGCTCCCACCCCAGGGCCGTGGAATGAGCGACCTGAGTCCAGGGACAGAGAGGCAGGTGTAGACAGACCGGGCCCATGCCACCGGCTGAAACGTGCCTGCCCTCTTGCTTCTTAAAAGGAAAACTGTGAAAAAATTTTCACATCATTTTACCCAGAATAACTTTCTGCGGGCAACGTGACGACGTTTTACCTGTTTTGCCTCGTTCCTCCAACTCCCGGCAAGCTACACACAAAGCAGACGGCAGCGAGAAGCCCGGCTCTGCTCCCAACGCGCCCGCAGTCTCCCGGCTCCCTTCCTACTCCACCCTCCAGCGCGGCCGCCGCCGCGGTCGCTCAGCAGCGAGACCCTGCCACGCCCGGCCGCCGGCCCCGCTCTGCCCCTTCCCCGACACCCGGCGGACGTCTCAGACAAGTTGCGGTCTGTCACTTTTCCCTTTTTTTGAGAAGAGCTGCGTTTTGCGCGTCGCAGTGATTTTTCCCACAAGCAAGTTCCCCGCAGCAACTGGAGCGAGCAGCTCAGCCCGGGCAGCGCGGGGTCGCGGGCCCTGACCCCGGACGGGGACAAGAGCCCGGCTGTCCCCGAGTCGCGCGGCCCCGGCCCGGCCCGCCTCCGGCCGGAGTGCGTCTGGAACGCAGCGCGCCCTCGGCCGCAGCCCCCGGGCTGCCCGCAGCGAGCGCCCGCCCCACCCGCAGGACTCACCCCATGAGCCAGTCCATGGCTGCGCGGGGCCGCCGCGCCCGCCGCCGACTCGCTCAGCCTCGGCGCGGCGGCCGGAAGTAAACACTCGCTCCCTCGCTCGCTCCCGCACGCGCGCCGCCGCCGCCGTCGGAAGTGACGCGCAGCGCGCGGGCTGCTGGGACGCGTAGTCTCGGCGCCTCCCGCAGTCCCCTCAGAGGTCTCCAGCCCGCGCCTCGCGCGGTGCCCTGTGGTGCGGCGCTCAGGCTATCTTCGCACCCCGGACTAGGCGCCCGGGACGGTCCCCCGCATCCCATGCTCGCTCTTCCCTCCCTTGGACACTGTCCCTTCCCACACATCCGGACTCTCCCCTTCGCCGCCCAGACTGTCCGTCTGTCCACTGTAGCCCCAGACTTTCTCCACCACGCTCCCAGACTACCCTCTGCGCCCTGGACGTCTCTTTGTCCACAGGCCGTCCCCCCATCCTGAGTCTCTCCCCATGTGCCCCTGGGCCTCTGTTCTACTTTGTCCCACGGCCTGGCCCGCAGTGTCCTCCGTGACAGCTTGTCAAAGGGCTGGATTCCCCATTCTCCCGGAAAGCTACCTGAAGGAGCAGGAGCCACAGCGGAGCGAGCCTCACCCACGAAGACGTCCTGTGGTGGGGGACACAGCCGCTGGGCATCATGCCCAGTGGAAGGCCAGTTGACCTTACCCACTTCAGAGTCACCGTGTCGGCTGTCCAGTCCTCAGCCAGGGGAACCCAGGTCCCCTCCTGCCACCTGGCCTCTCTCCAGCTCCTGAACATTAGGATTCTCAGTTGCCATCAACAGAAAGGTTTACCATGAAAAATAATGTACTGGGGAGCTCAGAGATTGCCGAGAAAAATGGAAGACTTGTGAGACCTTGCATCTGGGAATGATCACTGTTGCTTCGCCTGAGCCCCTTCTGTCCCATCTTCCCCCAGAGTCAAGAGCAGCAGCCTCAGGAGCCTGTGTTGTGGTTGTCAGCTGTGGAGGCTTCCCTTCCCTAATGGAGGACAGATGTTGGGAGTTCTCTGCTTCTGCCTGGCCATGAGACCAGCAGGCCCAGGAGCCATCTTGGGACTCCCTCATGAAGGAAGTCCCATGACTTAAAACAAAGACCAAGAAGACAAAAAAGCTTGAGATGTGGATGACCTCAAAAAGCTGTTACACAGCCCTGGGCTGAGAAACATGGACTCCTGTTGAAATTTCTGCTGATGGAAATAGCTTATTCCCACCTGATGTGTGACCCACAGAGCTGGGATGGTAAAGGATCACTGCTGTCACCACAGGCACCAGGAGCCCCCTCCCTGAAATGCTACCCAGGGAAAGGGCTGCTGACCAGGGAAGGCAGGCTTTCAGCTTCTAGAGTGGGTGGCTTCTAGACTGAGGCCCCTGAAGTTCAGATACTTAGAAGGCAAAGAATAAAACTGCCACCCAGCCTGTTCCTCTTCCCACACAATTCCTGTTGCCCACCCCCCCAGGATACAGCTGACCCTTAATGCTTGAAACTATCTTCACAGAGGAACCAGCCCACTCTTATGAGCAACTGCCAGGATGCTAGGAGATTCCCACTCCTGGTGAGCACGAGGCTCATGGGGCTGCCGGGCAGGCTTGACCACCAACAACTACCTGAGCTAAAACAAGACAGACAAAAGACAGAAAGGGAGAGCTCACTTAACACATGGCATCTCAGAAAGGCAGGAGATGCAGGTACATGCTAGGGTCTTCACTTCTACAGCCATGTGTGTCCACAATTGGTGACTTTCCTTCTCCTAGCCCCATGGTCACTGCTTCTAGTCACCCACCAACTGGTGGCATCCCTTTACCTGACAGAGTGTCCCAACCTATTGCTCCTGAGAAGAATGAGCCTTGGTGACCTTGCCTGCCTCAATCTTCCACTAACAGTTCCCCTGGACATGGGTGTCCTAGGAGGCAATACAGGCACTGCCCAGATCCCACCCACATTCCTTCCTGCCATATGTGTGCCAGAGTCCCTCCAATTACTAGCTTGTTGACTTGGAGAAGTTGTTGAACATCTCCATGACTCAGTTTCCTTTTTCATGTAGTGAGAATAATATTACCAAACCTGTCATAAGAATCTCTGCTTTGGGGTGGCACCAGTGGCTCAAAGGAATAGGGCACCAGCCCCATATGCCAGAGGTGGCAGGTTCAAACCCAGCCCCGGCCAAAAAAATAAAGAATCTCTGCTTTCGTCTCTGGTGTAGGTTGAAGATAAGGAAGCAGTGAGGTATGACCAGGCATGTCAGGAGTGCATTGTCTGCCATGCACCTTCCTGTGCTCACATCTTCCGCTTTCCCTTGATAGTGTACTGCTGCACACACCCTGCCTTGTGGATTATCTTTGCCCAGACTAGAATGGGCAGTTCAGGTCACATGTGATGTGACATCCCATAGTCTACATATAGTCTGGAGCCCAGTGGCAAGCCAAAACTTGGATCTCAAACAACCATAGTTTAGGGCAGGTGCAGTGGCTCACACCTGTAATCCTAGCACTCTGAGAGGCCGAGGAGAGTGGATTGCCTGAGCTCAGGTGTTCAAGATCAGCCTTAGCAAGACCTCTAAAAATAGCTGGTGTTGTGGCTGGCGCCTGTAGTCCTAGCTACTTGGGAGGCTGAGGCAAGAGAATCATTTGAGCCCAAGTGTTGGAGATTGCTGTAAGCTATGATGGCACAACACTCTACCGAGGGCAACAAAGTAAGACTCTGTCTCAAAAAAAAAAGAAAAAGAAGAAAAAACCATAGTTTATTACTTAAGAGAGAATATGGCTATGCTTTAACACCCTGGGACCCTCCTATCTCACCCTTCTTGGGAGCTTGCGATGGACTCCCTACAGACTCATAGCAAGCATCCCTGGACCTGTTTAGTCATAAGTGATGAGTAATAGAACTGCTTATACCACAGCCTCAACTAACCCTTTTTCTCAGTCTGTGGCACACTCAAAGCTTGTATACTCTTGTATCTCTTGTTAAGAATAGCACTTGTCAGAGAGGATAAGTTATCTGCCCACGTGTACATCCATGTCCTTCTTTTCCTGCCTTTTCTTCTCACCATCCTCCCTCACCTCCCTCCTCCTGTTCTTCTTTCTTAGTAATGGAACACTGAGCAAAATGACCAGATGAAAAACTCTTACCCAGCTTCCCATGCAGGCAGAGTGGCCAACAAGAAGATATAATTGGAAGTCACTGGGTGTCTTCCAAGAAATCTCTCTTGTCTTTCCTCCCCAACCCTTGCCCAGTCTCTTGCTTCCTGACAAGAAGAGGAAAATGAAGGCTGGAGCTCTTGCAGCCATCTTAGAGCATGGGGCAGGTCATGATGGCATAGAAAGATGGAAAGAACTTGGATTCCCACTCAAACTCTGGAACACAGCAGTTCTGAACTTCTGACCTCTGTACTTATTTTAATTCAAAAAAATCTAGATGAAATTACGATTTTTTTCCAATGTCTCCACTTGCAACTAAAGGCACTTGTCTAATTGATACAGCCATCAAAATGTGGTGAGGTGCTCAAGGTGCAACAATTGATCCTTCACTTTGAAGGGAACATCTTGATACTCCCAGACCACTGTATCCCTAAAATGGCACCTAGGCTCCCACATTTTTCATGGGCTATATCCCTTTGGCAAGCACATATATTATTTGGCATCTAGAGTATCTAGATCTGGGCTCTGGGGCCTATCAACATGACATCATCCATATAATGGAATGATGACATGGTGAGACAATCAAACTCTATATGGGCTAAATTGTGGCAGAGAACATTAGAACTGACGTGCCCCCGAGGCAAGGTGGTGGAGTGCATTCTGCTCTCAAATGAAAGTTACTGCTCTGGTGTTCTCTGCTTATTGGGATTGAGGAAGGAGTTACCTGATCATTAGCTGATAACAACTGTTGCTCCACTGAGGATGCCACATCTGGAAGAACAGCAGAAGGTGGTCTCATGATGTCTTTCAACTTGCAATAACCCATTGTCAGTCACCAACCTTCCTCTGTCTCCTGTGCAGACAAGATGCAGGAGTGAACAAGTCATCATTGAGGGGGCGCCTTCTCTGCACCTTTTGGGCCTGGACATCCCTGAAGAGTAAGGTTCATTTCACTATTTTAGCAGGGAGGTACAACCAGAGTTTCCATGTAGCCTTCTCTTCTTTTCATTCATGCATTCATTTGATTAAATGACTGTCAAGAGCCAGCTGTGTGCTAGGCACTGGTGAGGTATAAAACAGACAAAACCTTCCCTGCAGAGTAGGGTAGGAGTGGACAGTCAGGAGAAGCTAATAGAACATGCCACACGCTAGAAAGTCATAAGCACTCTGTAGGAAACCAAAGCCAGCAAGAGGGACAAGGGGTGCTAGGTGTTGTGAGCCAAATCATGCCTCCAAAAAGATGTGTTGGAGCCCTAACCCCAGGACAGTATGTGACTGTATCTGCAACAGAGTCCTCACAGATGTCTTTCATTAAGATGAGGTCACGGAGTCTGGTGGGCCCTGATCCAATTATGACTAGTGACCTTATAAAAAGGGGAAATGTAGACACAGATGTGTAGAGGGAAGAGGAAAGATAGCCATTTCTTTTTTTTCTTTCTTTTTTTTTTTTTAAGACAGAGTCTCACCCTATCGCCCTCGGTAGACTGCTGCGGCGTCACAACTCACAGCAACCTCCAACTGTTGGGCTTAGGCGATTCTCTTGCCTCAGACTCCCAAGTAGCTGGGACCACAGGCGCCTGCCACAATGCCTGGCTATATTTTGTTGCAGTTTGCTGGGACCGGGTTTGAACCTGCCACTCTTGGTATATGGGGCCGGCGCTCTACCCAGTGAGCCACAGGTGCCGCCCAGAAGATAGCCATTTCAATATGAGCTGAGGAGAGAGGCCTGAACACAGTCTTCCCTCACCTCTCGCAGAAAGAATCAGCCCTGGCTAGGGCGGCGCCTGTGGCTCAAAGGAGTAGGGCGCCAGCCCCATATGCCGGAGGTGGCGGGTTCAAACCCAGCCCCACAAAACAAAACAAAACAAAGAACCAGCCCTGGGGAATTAAGACATCAGACTTCCAGACTGCAGGACTGGGGACAATACCAGGTATTTGAAACCTCTCAGTGGCACTTTGTGATGACGCCTTCCTTCTACCCAACTTTAGTGGTCCCAGGGGAATGCACTACGGGGAATGATTGGGGACCTCTGCCCCAGGCAGCTGTTTCCATGGTGGGGTGGAGGACAAGCACAGCCAGACAGCCAGGTTTTGGGGGACAGAGCTGATTCCCAGACTCAGGCCCTGCCTACAAGTCTGTCCTGCCCTTGCGGCTACTCGCTGCCCTCCCATAACAGCCAGCAGGGACACAACCAGTAAGTCATTGCTCAGCATCCTGCTTGTCCTGGGCTGCACAGCCTTGGCACAGGCTCAGCCTCGTGACACAAGTCCTCCTATGCTGAGGAGGCCCAGAACAATGGCTCCCTCTCACCTTGTAAGCTGGTTCTTGTGCTTGGGACACTCCCAAGTGAGTCTGAGGGGAGCAAAAGCTGCTAGTGCCTGCTAGGGCAGCAGAGAAGGCTGGCCTGGTGGTCATGGCAGCCCTTCTGTCCCAGCTACCCTCAAGGGTTAGTGTTGCTTTATCTCCTAGTGGCAAGAAGGTCTGATTTTGGGAAGACCTTGAGGAAGCCAGTCCTCTGTGAGCTGTGGAGAGCAGTGGCCACCTCATCCTCTGCCTCCCCTCCCAAGGCAGCAGCTCTTCCAAGCCTTCACTGACATCAGGTGGCCCTCCTGCACCTGCTCCCTCACTCATCCCCAGAGAGTGATTATCCAACAGGGAGACCCAGCTCCTGGGGGCTTATCCAGGGGCACTCCCTAGCCCACCATCTTCCCAACACTACCTGCCTCCCAGAGGGCACTGTCTTGAGACAGTTGAGGTGGGCACTGTGGGAGCAGGCTGGGGCATGGTCCTTCCTGTCCAGCAGCAGAAGGGCTGAGCAGCCTCCAGAGACACTCAGGCTTCAGTCTTGCCTCCTCTTTTGGGGCTTTGGCTCAGTGGGCAAGTGGGTGGTGCACCTAGGCAACTTCTGCTGCAGGCTGGAGCATATCTGTGACCTGCGGCAGCCTCACAGCACCTTTCAGGTGGGCACCCTCAGCACCCCTGACTTATAGGTGCAGCCAAGTCTCTTGGCCAGAGCTGCCCTGCTAGGAGATGTCTGGCCTAGCTCCAGCAACCATCTCTGGGGCTATCGGCTGCCCCATTCATGTGGGGCTCTCCCAGCCACTTCCTCCCCCTGGTGACCTATAGCACCCCCCTCAAACCTCCCACCAGCCAAGGTCCACAAAGAGCCTTGGCCCCTGTGCCCAGAAAGCTGCCTTGTTCATGTGAGTGGCCCGCTGGTTTGGGTGGGGCTCCTGGCACTGAATTCCCAGACTTTCTGTTTTCATGTTTCTGTCCTGAAGGCTCATCATCAGGTTCAAACGCTGTGCCTGCCCCCCGCCACATGAGACATTGGCTTTCACTTCAGGGCTTCTGTTTGTGGACCTAACCTTTAGAAAAGATCAAGTTGAGGGGCAGCGCCTGTGGCTCAAAGGAGTAGGGCGCTGGCCCCATACGCCAGAGGTGGCGGGTTCAAACCCAGCCCTGGCCAAAAACTGCGGAAAAAAATAAATAAATAAAAGAAAGAAAGAAAGAAAAAGAAAAGATCAAGTTGAGTTTTCGGGACAAGGTTGTATTAGTCTCCATAACATATGGCCACAAACTGCGTAGCTTAAAACAAGCACAGTGGATTGTTACAGTCCTGGAGGCCAGTGTGCCTGCACCACATGTCGGGTTCTTCAGGAGACCACTCGTTGCTTCTTCTGGCTTGTCCACACACTGTTCGGTCTCTGCCTCTGTCTTCACTTGTCCTTTTGCCCTCAAGGCCCTGCACCCAAACTTCCTTCACCTTATGAAGACATTGCCCTTAGATCAGAGCCACCTTAATCTAGCGTGACCTCACCATAACTTGGTAACACCTGCAAAGACTCTATTTCCAAATAAGGGCGTATTTACTGGTACCCAGGGCAAGGACTGAAGTGTGCTTTCCTGAGGCACACTGTTCACCCACGGCAGAGCAGTGCCTGGCTCCCTCCCACACGATGTGATTTACTGGGGCTTAGATGGGACTCCCAAACCCCCAGAGAGTTTCAGCTAAGATTTGCCAAGTGTTGCCAAGTTCTGGCGACTTGGCATCAACTGAACTCGGATGTCAAGCGTCTTCCAAGAGGTGGTCCTTAGGGAGGGCTTGTGACCTTCCTCACCAGCACCCTCCCCCACCCCGTTGGTATTCTGCTCACAAAGGTCTCCAGACCCACTTGCAGAAGCTTCCTAACCCCAGTCCTGTCTCAGCCTTAACCCCCTTCCCACCCTCCTGCAGTGGGGAGAGCACCTGCTAGGTGGGTGGGATGTTTCTGTTCCATTGTTGGCTCTTCAGGCCCCATCAACAGTAAGCCCAGCACAGCAGGGAATGATCTCAGGTCTGTCAGGGAGGTGAGTGGGGATCTGTGTATCTACCTAGAATCCGGTTCAGTGTTACCAAGTCAGCCCACTCCTCAAACCAAGATGAATCTTTCCAACAAGCTCCAGTTCTGGCTGCCAGCTCTGGACTTCTCTTGGTATCCCCAGCAGAGGCCACAGAGAGGAGTCTCTGTGGCCACATACTCCCTAGTGCCAGCACAGGTGAAGCTCAGCAGAGATGGATTGTGAGCAGAGCCACAGTGAGTCTCAAACAGGGTGTGCCAGAGGCACCTAATGCCTCTCTCACTTCACCCTAGACCCAGCCCTGGTCTCAGGATCCCCATTCGCCACAAGAGTCTGTGTAGGAGGCTGAACTGGAAGGTAGGTGGGACCCTACAGGCCTGCAGATGGTGCCCTGCCCAGCCCAAGCATTACCTGGGTTCCCCAGGTGCCATCTTGCCCCCAGATTCCCACCCAGTGTGCACAAAAGCGGGGAGGGAGAGTGGGGCAAAGCATGTCTTCCCTTCCTGGTGGGGCACCCAGGGCAGTGCCCATCCTGGCAGGGTCCTGGCTAATAACTGGCACAGCAACCAGAGCAGACTTGGCATGGGGGTATGGGACACCCTTGGATCCTGAAACTCAGGAAGGAGGTGGCAAGAAAACCAGGACCTGAGATTCCAGCTCCCATTAGGAAGTGCTGAGTACCCCTCCCTGCATTGAAATACACTTCTGTTCCCAGGAATCCTCAGGACAGCCTTGCTAAATGCCAGTCACCTGCAAACACAGACAAGGCCTGAGGCTGCAAGGTAGACCTGCCTGCAGGGGGCAGGCAGCATGGCAGGGAAAGAGCTCAGGGTGGGCAGCCCTGTAAGGCCCTCTAAGGTCACCTACAGGCCACATCTCCAAGCAGAGATATCACTGACCCTCTGACCACCCTTCCTGATCTCCCCAATGACAGGGGAATTTACCAACGCCTCTCTTTTCTGCAGGACGAGCCCTCAATGAACTGCCCTTTCCAAGGCAGGGCCCTCAGAGCACAGTTAAAGGTTCTGTCCACGTACCGAGTGAGGTACCCAGCCCAGGGCTCAGGCCTGGCCAGCAAGGGCTAATGTGGCTGGAAGCAGCAGGCCCTTTGAATTCTGGGGTTTTGCTCACACTGCACCTCCTGGAGAACTCCTGCTCACCCCTCAAGGCCTCTCTCACATGCCTGCCTCTGAGCCGTGGCATCTCCTGCACACACCTGTCACAGGAAGCACTGGCTTCATAGTGACCCACTGCACGGGGGCTCCTGGGGACTGCTGGTATGGATCTCCAGTACAGGGGACTCCAATACAAGTCAGTTAATGGAAAAACCACGCGCGCTCGCACACATACACATACAGGAGTATGAAAGGGAGTCATTTCTAGGTCTGAAAGGCAAGGAGGAGCAGCGGCCCGACATGCGGCTGTGCAGTTGCATATGCGATGTTCATGCCCCTGCGGCCGTAGGCGCAGCTGGCTTTCGGGTGGGACCCCCAGCCCCAGAGCAGGTGCAGATTGTGGGCGGAGTTGAGGCTGGGACTGGCCGGAGAGTTGGGGCCGCAGGGGGCGGGGGTGGGGAGGCCCAAGGAACAGCAGAGGGCGCTGCCGGGCTGTTCGGCCCTAGGTCGCGGGGAGCTGGCGGGCGGGTGCGGTTGCGGAGCGAGCCGGGTCTGAGCCCGGAACAGGAGACCTGCGCGAGCTGTGGCCGTGGGCCGGGCTCTCCCGCTCCCGTAGATGTTTCCTCACCTGGGCCCAGGACCCCGGGCCGCGCCCCCAACGGGTTGCAGCTCAGAACAGGCAGTCCCCGAGCTTCAGAGCCAGGACCCGGAGCCAGAGAGGGACCAGCCGGGACGCAAGCTGAGGGGCGGCGGCGCTTTGAGGACGAAGGGCCGGGCGGGCGTCCAAGGCCTGGCGCGGCCCAACTGGGCATGAGGTCATTGCGAGGGGCGCGGCGCACCCACCGCGCCCAGTCTCCAGGCCCTGGGGCCCCGGGCTGCGAACGGTGGCGCGCTTGGGCTGGGCAGGCTCTGAGCTGCGGGAGGAGATCCCTGGGGCTCGAGAGTGGTCAGGCGCTCCCCGGGGGGCCCAGACGCCGGTTCTCCGGGAACCCCTACACCACTGCCTGGCCCTAACCCTAACCCTAGGGAGTATGCGAGGGGTGGAAGAGTCTCCTGGCGCAGGGGCTTGTCTGGGAGGGAGGCCGGGCGAAGGCGAAGCTAGTGGGGAGAAACACCGAATCTTCTTTCTGTTGGTCGTGGGGGCAACAGGAGGAGGGGCCGCTGCCCCGCAGAGGATTAGTACGGAGAGCCGGGAGCTCACCCTTCCCGCATCGAGTCACTGCCCTGCATGGCGGGCAGAGTTCCTGACTTTGATCAGCCTTCCTAAACGATTCTGGGGCAAACACCCGTGAGATGGAGTCGGGGATGGGCGCCTGGAATGGGCTGCTTTCCTCCTCTGGCGTCAAGGGTTCAGGTGCAAACACCTCCCAGCCTGCTCCCAGACTCATACCCCTCCCACTTAGCCCTTCCTCCACTTCTGTTTCAAGCCGTCCCGGCTATTTATGGCGCTGTGGGCCAATTGTGTCAGTGCCACCACCCCACCCCGCACATCCTGCTTCTCAAGCAGTCACCTGCCCTACTAGGTGGCCCCAGATATGTGGTGGAGGGCGCCCTCCTTGGCCACATGAGCAGACATGGAGGGGGGATAGGACTGGTGCCCTTGAGGAAGAAGTGAGAGACACCTTCCCCTTCAGTTTCCAGAACTTCCTCTTTCTGGGCTGCTCCATTTTCACCATGGCCGTTTGGAAAGACAGGGTGAGACGCCCAGGACCTGCATCCCTTGGCTTCCGCCACCTTCAGGAGCCTGGCTCAGCCTTTCCCACTTCACAGGGTCCTCTCCTCCCAACTTGCCCCTCACTGAAGCCTCTTCACTCGCTCCAGTTCAGCTCCCATACCTCTTCTCTCCCTGAGACCACCTCTCCTCCCCATCGTCCCCTTCCCAAGGCTCCCCGAAAGAGGGGACATCGGGAGTTCTGAAGCAACACAAGCCCTTGCTCAGTTTGGAAAGGCCAAGGGGGCTTCTGACCCAGATACCTGCTAGTGTTTGACAAAGGCAGGCCTGCATCGAGGCTGGTGTCACTCTGTTCTGTAGCACATGTATTTCCCCCCAGCCCCGCCAGGATACCACTCTGGTCACATTCAGGGGACCACAGCCTCCATAAGGCTGCCATCACATCCTTAGGGCCTGGCCTGTCCTTCATCTGGACCCTGCATCTGGAGACCCCCCAAACATAAGGGCCAGAAGAGACTTTGGGACTGTGCTCTGTCTTACTAGTCTAGACCTCACCCCTCTGCCAGGAAAGAGATCTCTCAGCAGGGCTGGCACCCTGAGCCCAGGCTGAGCACTCAGGCCCTGTGCACTCACCTGTGAAGCTCCCTCCTGGAGGAGTAGGACATCCATGCCCATGCTTATGCCCATTGTTCAGACCTCTCAGAGGCCCCATATCTTCTTCTTCATGGCAACATCCCCTACACACTTTTCTGTAGGAGAGCTGACACCACCACCACCCCATTCCATTCAGAACTATACCATATCCCCATCAAACCTCACCCTGGCTGGGGGCTGTCAGCTACTGCCTGGCTCCCAGCTCTGCACTCCACCTTTGCCCCTCCTCTTACACCATGGCCTTGGCAGTGTCCCCCATGTATACCCCCAGCCCCTCTGAACCCTCTCTCTTCCTGGAAGCCTTCCTGAGAACTGGCCCTCTTCCTTTTCTTCTGCTCCAAGTTTCTGCAGCCCTGAGTCTCAGAAGCACTCCAATGAATCCACCCACAGAAGGATAGTCTGAGCTGGAAAAGGCCTGAGGGGCTGCCCAGTGGGCAGAGAGGGGTGCTTAGGCAGTGAGGAACCAAATCCAGCCCCAACTTTGTCCCTGCCTCTCTGATGAACATTGGACATGCTGCTCCTCTTCCTGGGCTTTGGAGAGGGTTGAACTGAGTCTTTACAGTAGTACCCAAATCCAGGACTGGGTGCCTTCTTTATGCAAGGACCAGGTGCCTGTGTACAGTCCAGTGGGAGGATGGAGGCATGCACACAGTGTGTATGTTAGGCAGACTAGCAGAAGTGCACGGATGCACTGTAACCTTATTACTCACCCACCTCCCTCCCATTTTCCCATCCATCCATCCACCTGCCCATCTATCTATCCCTCATTACCCATCTACCTGTCACCCAATCACTCACTCCTCCATCCACCCTCCACCTGTCCACTTATCCATCTACCCACCCATCAAAGGCCCATCCAGTGCCTAAAGCTCTTGGCCTGGGGTGAGGGAGACACAGATGTGAGAATGGGCATCAGGCCTTTAGGGGACCTTGCGGTGCAAGGGTATTTGGCTGTGCAGTAGCTGAATCCAGCCCACCAGTACTCATCTCCTGCTTCAGAGCCCACTTTGTCCAGCTCCTGCTCAAATTGACTTCTAGGGCTCTGGCTAAATTGAGGAATTAGATCCCCCCTCATTTGGAGTCTTATATTGCCCCTGGGTCCTGAGGTCTCCTGTGCTCAGCTGGTCATCCCAGTAAAGGCCCTGTCACCCTCTCCTACAGCTGCAGGTGTTCAAGCGCATCAGTGGGCGGGGGGTGGGGGGAGGGGAGAGAAAGAAGGTTGAGACAACCATCAGCTTTTGTGCAGTCCTGGGCGTTATTGACTCCTAGGAGCTGCCAGAGTTATAAATAGCCAGTTCTGAGCTAAAAATAGCCTTACTCAAACGTCAGCCCATGCTTTTGGCTCCCAGCCTGAGTGAGGACTCTTAAGGATTGGGGATTCAAGGACCTACCTTCTCTCCCAGCCCTATTAACCCCTGCTCCCATCCCCTGAGGCACAGCTGGTACACACACGTCTGGTCAGTGTCACTGGTATAGAAGGTCCCTGGAGACGTAGTCCAGGCCTAGAGGAAGCCACATTAGCCAGAGAGCTGTGGGGCCTACCTAGAAACTTGTGCCTGTTGCACAGTGAGCGCTCAGTACATGGGTGCTGTCGCAATAATAACCAGGCAGATATTGAAGTGACCCCCAAAACCTAGTATATAAAATCTATCGTGTGGGAATGGGATGAGGATGCTCACCACTGCACAGCTATAGACTCTGTGCAGCACACCTCACAGCTGGTCTGTGCTGGCAAGTGGGTCTGCAGGCTGGGCAGGGCTGCCTCCAGGAAAGGAGCCTGGTGGCCTGGAAAGCATACATCAGTACTTTGCACAGATGCTGTGTGCCTTGTACCCCTGTACCACATGCACATGTTAAATAAATAATATTTGAAAAGCTAGCTGCAGATACACCTCACACACACTCCTGCAGCACATAAACGGAGCAGGCCTGCAGGGAGGAATGGGCTGTTCACAGTGGGGCTGGGGGGTAGGGAGGTGGCAGCAAAATGAGTGCTGGGTATAGCACTCATAGTTTAAGTTCCTTAAACTTACAACCATAAACAAGAGAGCTTTACATCCTAGGAGTGCAGCTGATAACCTGCCCCCTGCCTAGCTCCCTGCAGGGTCCCAACATTCCACCCTGCTCATCTGCTAGCCTGGTCAGTCTGGCCCAGATTTTCAGGCTTCTGGCCTCAGGGAACCCCAACAACTGCCCCCCCCAACCTCTCTGCCCAATCCCACCAGAGTGAAGAAACAGGCAACCAGAGGCCAGGGGAAAACGTCCATCTCAGGATTTATTACAACACATTGTTTCCAAATACAAAAGGAGGGGACAGGCCTAAGACCTGGAAGTGTGGCCCACTGGGAGGGAGGTTCTGAGGCAGAGAGGGGAGCAGGCTGGGGCTGGCATCTCGGCTGGAGGACCGGCTGCCTCTCCTCTGCTGGACTTTCCAGCAAATAACAGGAGGGGGCCGCACCCCTTATAGGGCAACCCCAGTGCCAGGCAGTGGCTAGGCAGTGGACCGGGAGGGGCCGGAGAGGCACAAAGGACTCAGCAGCCCCTCCATACTGGACAGGGGAGGGGGGAAGCAACATGGAAGGGGGCTCTTGCCCGGCTCCCACAGCACACAGAGGGGGCAGCAGGTAAGACAAGGCCTTCCCCCCTATGTCAGCTGTCCCCTTTGGGGTGACCAATGGCTCACCAGCAAGCACAGAGACAGACTGAATTTGACAGACCCTAGGTGCCCCAGGACAGGGGCCACAGTGACAATGGCAGCCCTGGAGACAGGGCAGAGGAGGATTTGGGGTCATGGGACTTGCATCCTGAGTTTTGGGGCCCAACCGGTGGCCCCAAAACTGTCTCCCAGACAGCACAGGGATGGGAGGTGAGGAGGGGGGAGCCAGTGCATCCTCCATACCCAGGTCACCTCAGAAACCCAACGCAACAGACAGGAGGCAAATTTACATAATTAATAATAATTAACCAATAATAAATACTTAAACCTCTAATCCATAGATTGCAAATACAACAACGATAGCTTATTTTTTGGAGAACAGGGCTGGGACAAAGGGAACAGGAACAGGACTTTTGCTTAAAAGAGGAGTGACAGGGACAGAGGGCTGGGGGCCAAAAGAAGAACAAATAGAAAGAAGAAACAGTCTGCATGGGCAGCTCCTCCCGCCTGGCTTCGGGAGTGGTCCTGCCCAGCCCCTCCTGCCCCTGGCATCTCTGCGAGGTGACTGACCCCTGCTAGTATCCAGGACATCTGAAAGACAAGGGGCACCTCCTGCCCCCCAAAAGTTTGGGTCCCAATGACCCAGGTAGATGTGGGGCCAAGGCAGCTGGGCCCTTCTCCTGCCCTCACCCCTGGGCTGGCCACAGGGGAAAAAAAGCTACCTAGGGGTAAGAGCTGGCATGTCCCCTTGAAGATGCGCAGGAGGCCCTAGGAAAAGGATGTAAGGGGGTTTCCTCTCCTAAGAGGCCCCCATGGAGATTGGGGCAGACAAAGAGGTCTTTATCTGCCTTGAGATAACTGTCCCAAAGTTCTGGACCCCTAGCCCCTGGAAGCACAGTGGGAAAGCAGGCCTTAGAGCCCTAAGCAAGGCAGTACTTGCTCTCAGAGCTCATCAATGTGCAGACACATGAATTCCAAGCCCTGCATGGGACTTGAGGTGGGGTTGGACGGACATAAGAGCCCAGGACAAGCTCTAAGTCCAGCCCTTAATACCTGGGCTGGCAGCTCCCTCTGACCAGTGGAGCCAGCACTGGCTAGCAAGACCCTCTGCCTGGCACCCCCAGAGGCTGAGCTCCTCTCCTGCAGGTTTGTTCCCTGCCCTGCAGGGGTCTCTGGGACATAGCAAAGGAGAGGGAGGGAAGCAGCTTCCTAGGAACAGACTTTCTAAGCCAAGCAGTCTGGGAAACTGGACCTGGCTCCTGCAGCAGTGGGAACATTTTCACCCCTGCCCCTGCCTGGGGGATCTGTCTCATCTGACATCCAGATGCCCCCTTTCCAGGGCCCCATTCTGTTCTATACTCCAGGCTCTCTGAAACCCCTGCCCCACTGGGCCAAACGCCTGTCCACACCTGCCAGGGAACAGCTCTAGAGTGGTGGGCATGGAGGGTGCCCTCCATGCCACCAAGATTTGGTCCCAGAGCTGGTGGAGGGGCTGGCAGCGCCTCCTAGGGGCGCACCAGCTCCTGGGCCCATCCCCAAACCTATGGCTTTGGTGTGGAGCCAGAGAAAGGTGCAGAGGAGAGAAGAGGGAGGGTGAAGAAGGGGGGTGGGTGAGGAGGTGGGGGTCGAAGGAAGAGAGGGTCTGCGGCTCAGTTTGTGGTAAAGACATTTTTTTTCCTTTTTCCCCCCTTTTTCTTATGTAAAAAGTGCACAAAAGCTGAAAGCTCGGCAGCCTCTTTGCAAAGGTCAGCAGTGTTTCCTGGGATTGCAGGGGAGTTGGGGAGGAGACCCCAGGCCTGGCACCCCAGCTTGCTACTGAAGGTGGCCTCATATTGCTTAGAAACATGTTTCAGTTTAAATACCAGACAGTAAAAATAGAGCTCCGAGGACCACCCGGCACGTTGCCAGATCATTGCCAAAATGAACAGCTCAAATAAATAAAAAAATCGAAATATTTACTTCTCGATAAAAATCGCAGTAAAACCATTTACCTTTCTTTGCATTATATATAATATATATTTATAACGGCCAGCTGCTGGCGCGGAGCCAAAGGCAGCGGAGGGGCTGGGACCCTACGGGTCAGGACACCTCGATGACCTCGACGCTGCCAGAAAAGCTCCCCTGCTTGCCCAGGGCAGCCAACTCCTCACCGCGAGCGCGCCCCTCTGCCATACCCTCCTCAAACTCCATCTGGCAGCTGCGGCGCTTGAACTGCGTCTCAGGGCCGGGCTCATCAACCCAGCCGGTCCGCGCGTCCCGGGGCTCGGCCCGCACCGCCTCCCGCCGCCGCAGATCGCCGCTTCCCCCGGGTCCCTGCGCGCTCACCCGGCTGAAGGGCGCGAACAGGGCGCCACCCGCCCCCTGAGCGCCCTCGGGGCTGAAGCACCAGGGCCCGTCGGGTGACGGGGTGCCCGGGGAGTCGAGTGGCGCCGCCCAGGCTCCGGGGCCGGCCGGCTGGCCCGGGCCGGGAAGCCCCGGCGCCGAAAGCGCCGAGAGGCCGTGCCGCGGAGTCTGCCGGGCCGCGTCGCCAAAGTTCAGGCCAAGGGAGTGCGCTGGGGAACGCGCGGGGGAGCCGGCGGGGGGCCGGGGCCGCCGGCGAGGCCGAGGGCGCGCCTCAGGGGCCGCTTCCGGGCTGTCGGGGCCGGGCGAGGGCAGGCCCAGCGAGCCCCCGGATGGGCTGTCCAGCTTGCAGAGCTTCGGGGCCTCGCCGGGGTCGGGTGGGCCAGGGCCGTCGGGCCGCCGGCTCGGGGCGTACGCCGACTTGATGTCCAGGGAGAAGGAGCGCTTCAGGCGGTTGGTGTCCTGGAGGCGCTCGGAGGAGAGGTGCAGGCCCCGCAGGCCCTGCTGCAACGCGCTGGTGGCCGGGGCGGGCGCTGGGGGCTCCACGCAGGCGCCAGGGCCGCCCTCCCTGGCTGCGGGGGCCGCGGCGCTCCCAGGGGCGGCGCCGTCTGAGGTAGGTGGCGGCAGCTGCGGCAGCGGGGCCTCTGCGGGCTTAGAGTTGGAGGGGGAGCCCGCGTCGCCCTGCAGGGCTGCCAGCAGCTTCAGGCTGCGCTCATACTCCAGCAGCTGCCCCAGGAAATTAAAGTTGGGCGAGATGGACGGGCGACGGTCCTTCACAAACCTGCACAGAGCACGGTCGGTGGGGAGGCTGTCTCCCGACTCGCTCTACCTCCCCTGGGCACATGCGGATGTGTGCTGGGGCTGGGCTTGGGCTCACCTCCCTTGTCAGGGCCCCCTAACCTTGGGCCATTCTGATGGGGGTGGGGTTTGGGCGGGTAAGACCACCGAAGGGAGGGGCCGGCAAAAGACACCACCCAGAGGGAAGGAGGGTACCTGTAAGCATCGTCTGAGGACATGCCCATGGTCTTCATGATGTAGGCAATGGCGATGGTGGCAGAGCGGGAGATGCCAGCCAGACAGTGGACAATGACTTGGCAGCTGGATAGCTTGGCTTTATCTGGGGGCAGGTGGACCACGGGGACTGGGTGAGGACTGGGACGGCCCAGCCCCTCCACACCCAGTCTGGGAGCTCCACCCTCCCGACAGTCCAGCCCCCTCAACTGCTTCCACCTCACCGATGAACTCGATGGACTTGTCCAGCCAGGGTAGCAGTTTTTCACAGTAGTTGTCGTTGATGGGGATGCGCATGAAGCGGCTCTCGCAGATGAAGTCGGGCTTGGGGCAGGAGCTGCTGGCGTTGAGGACATAGCTTATTCCATTCTGGGTCATCAGGTCCTGGAGGGAGAGGAGGGCACATAGGAAGGGGGTGGCAAGAAAAGAGAAGCCCCCTGCTCCCTGGAGAAGGACCAGCCCCCTCCTCCCTGCAGCCTGCAGCTGTGCTGGGCGCTGTGGAGCCCCGCTGGCAGCCCCTGAGAGCCCCGCCCACAGCCTGCCCTGGGCTCCCAGGAATTTAGGTTGCATGGGCGGCGGCTTTACCCTTTACCGTCACCATTTTTAAAACACAAGATTCTTTGAGAGCTAGCCAGAGGCCCAGTGACACTAGCAGTTAGGCATGTGGGGCCACTACTTCTGACCCAGCCCTGCTGGGACCCTCCCTGTAGCCCTGCTGTGGCCCTAGGGGTGGGGGCCTGGCTCCCCAGGACCTCCCCCAGGCTCTCTCAAACCTGACCCTGTCCCACCTCCCCCCACTTTCCCCTCTCGCCCTGCACACCTTGTCCAGGACGTCCTTCTGAGAGCCCAGGTAGAGGTGAGGCAGGATGCGTGTCAGACCTACACTGGGCACAGGCAGGCAAGGCTGGGAGAGGCTCACGGACAGCAGAGCTCCAGGCCGGCCCTCACAGAGGCCAGGGAAGCAGGAGGAGAAGGTGGCAAAGCCCCCTGCAGGAAAGGCGCTCATCAGGCCGGCAGGAGAGTGCCCAGGGCTCCCCATCTATCGCTGTGGCCCAGCCACACCCAGCCTGGACCCAAGCAGGGCCAGGAGCACGCAGAGCTGGATGCTGCTCTCGCCACAGCAGGGTGCGTGCTGCCACCCACTCAGCCTGTACACATGCCCACCGTCCTCCTCATGGAGAATGAAGGGCTGGCCCAGCTGACAGGAAGAGGTGGTCAGCACAGCATGTGCTGGGTCCAGGCAGGGTCTGCTCAGAGACCAAGGAACTCCCTGTTGAGAGTGTGGATCCCGTAGCCTGAGGGGAGAGGCCCTCATCTGTCCCTCCATGCCTGTGGCCTGGGCTCAGGCCACGCCTTCCTCCTCCCCTCCTGCACCAACCCATCTCTCCCTACCTGCTGCTGGCTGGAGCCCCAGACCTAGGTGCCAGGACCAGGAGGAAAAGGCTTGTGAGGGCCCCCTCTGCAGCCTGACATCACCCACTGGGACTGGTCTGCCCTGCGGTGCTCTTGTGGTTGGTCACAGCTCTGCTCTACCCAGCGGGGGAGGACAAGGAACAGGGAAGCCCTGTCACAGAGCTCACTCCACACGTGGCTGGTGTGTGCCTGCTGGCTTCCATGCACATCCCCTCTGCTGAATCTCAGCCATGTCTGACTGACTCAATGACCATGGGCAGGCTGAACACACCTCTGGCCTGCTTCCTGGTTTCGCCTCTCCCATGGCATTGCTGTGAGGCTCCAAGAAGACAGTGACCACAAAGACAACATGAGAGTGGACCTGATCGTACCTGGGCCGACTGGGCTGACCCCTGACTGGGAACAGAAACTGGGGAACCCCCCCCCACCTTCGTAAGACCAGGAGAGAACTGCTAGGGACACTAGGGCCTAGCATGCCTCTGGGGACATAGGCCCTGCCTCAGGTGGGCTGCTGTTTCTGGCCCCAGTCAGTCCATCCAGGACTGGAGACCCTGGGCTCAGGCCTGCCTTCTCCCACTAGAGGAGGTCAGGGTGTTCAGGCAAGGGCTCAGGCCCAGGGGTCCTGGTGCTGTTTTCTGCCCTGGTCTGCAGGAGGCCATGCCAGGGACCAGGGTGATCCCCAGAGACAGAGAAGCCTGGTCTCTGCCCTCATCCCTGGCCCAGCTCAGTGGCCAGTTTTGCAGACCTCAACCAAAATTCTGCCATGTTAGCTCCTGGTCTCTGAAGCAAGTGTGACCTTGGGGGCCCATGGAAATGGGGGAGGTTCCAGGCTCTACAAGTCCAGGCACCAGCCTTGGAGAAACAGGTGAGTGTTGTCACCATTGATGCCACAGCCCACAGGTTCCCCTGACAACAGGTTGGGTGTTCACCTCCGTTCTGCCTCCCTGTTCACTGCAGGGGGCCTCATGCTGTACCCTCTGCTCTCTCTAGGGCCTGACTAGAGTCAGGGGTAGAGTGATGTCCATCAGAACCCTGCCCACCTCTGCCCTCTAGTTCCAAGAGTGCCCGTATGTGTGCGCAAATCCCAAATCCCACCTAACAGGCTCAGGACCAGTCCAGATGCTTATGAGCACACAGGCCAGCTACCATACACCCTCTGCCTGTGCCAATCCAGAAACATGGGTGCTCAGCTCATGCCCACACATGCATGGAGAGAGGGCAGCCCATGTTCCCACACACCGTGCTGAACCACACACCCCCCAAGCCTCCTAGGTGCCCTCCAGAGGTGGGTAGTTGGCCAAGGCAGTTGACACCCCCTGGGGCCTCCCTCACAGGCTGGTTGGTCCCTGCTCCCATGGGACGCTAGTCCCCGGGGGCCACCAGGCTGCCCATCACCCCCGCCCTGTGTTTGCAGGTGGCAGGGTTCAGGGCACTCTGTTACTGTGGGGGGATTGAGGGTTCAGTCCTCTGTGCTCTCCCCTTGCTCACTCCAGAGTCCCGATGACAGGGGCATCAACCAAGACCCCTGTCCTGAGCCAGGGAGGGTCTGGCCCTCAGCCATTGCCCCTGAAGCCATGGCAGGGAGCAGAGTGTATGGGGGGGTCTTCCCAGTCTCCAGTTTGGGGGCACAGGGAGTCCTAGAGGGCTTCTGCTGGATCCCAGTTGCAGCCTTGAACACTAGACTGTTGCTAGGCAACTTGCCTGCATCTGGGCCTTCAGGAAGATTTCCCTAGGGAGTCCTCTGGTACAGACTGAGGTTTCCAGAGGATAGGGCCTCTGCCTCCTCCCTCTGACAGGTAGCTCTGGTGGGTGGGGGGCTCCCAATTCAGAACCACATCTTTGCCTGCATCCCTGGCCTTTGGATGTTTCCTCCTGTGGTGGAAGGGTCCTGAGTGTAGGGGCCCTGAGAACCCCCTCTCACCCAGGCAGCTAGTGGCTTCCCCAGATGCCCCACCCAGCCAGGCTGACAGTGGGGAGGGCTGGGAGCCCACCTGTGAGGATGGCCACGCTGTGGAAGCAGCCGTCCAGCTTGCTGAGAAGGATGGAGAGGAAGCTGTCTGCAGCCAGTACGCTGGCGTCCCGGGTGCTCTGGTCATAGACCACCACATCCTGGGGCTCCGTGGCCTCCACCTGGGAGCAACAAGGGCAGATGTCAGTGTGCAGCTGGGCCCTGTGGGATGCCCTGCTCTGCACTGCTCTAGTCTGCTCCTGCTGACCTAAAGAGAGGTCATGGGGCCAGACAATGGGAGAGGAGACAGGTGTTACCATCGATTGCCACATAGGGGT
>CAUYRH010095050.1:0-12933 GCA_963574655.1 Perodicticus potto
GTGCTGTGCCTGGCAGTAATCTCCACTGCCCTTCAGAAACTCCATAAATGTGTGACCAAGAACACCACAGAACTGAGGAATATGTTTACTCATTGAAGAATGTGGCCTAATCATACAGCCGGTCCCGAGGTGGCGGCGACACAGGCGGCGGCGGGGGCACCAGACTTTACCATCCCAGTAGTGTTTTTCATCATCTTTTGAACTTGACTATAGAATTCACAATGCTATGTTTAAGATTTTAAATTTTAAAATGATAGTTTTTTGTAGGAGCTTCTATAATTCTAAGGAATATACATGGAACGTATATGGAATACCAACCAGAAGGAGCACTTACAATTATCTTTTGTTCTTGTTACCGCCCCTAAATCCACAAGAGTTTTGCCCAATGAAGATTAACGCATGTGGACTATGTGTTTTTACAATGAAGCACAATCCATTTTTAAGAAGAAAAAGTCTTCACTTTCAAAAATTATGCCACTTAGAACAGTTTCCTATTTATTACATTTCTAGTTGAATATCATAGTAGAGTTTTTGTAATTGAAGCCAAAAATACATCAGCTAGTCATTGTTTGACCTCTAGGGGATTCAACTGTGTCTCCTAGTTAGTAGCCTCGCTTTAAACACACGCTCTGCCTTATGAGTAGGTTAAAAAAAACATGAAAGCCCTTGGAAGTAGAATTCCTTCGAAAAGGAATAAAAAGACTGCATGGAACCTGCCCTGTGTCATTAAAACACAGAAGTGACAAATAGAGTTTGGGTTTTGGAGTAAGAGAGATGTATGCTAAAATTCCAACTCCAGCTGTTTTACTTTGGACTAGTCACTGAACTTCTTATAGTTAACTCATTTGTGTCAATATTCATTAGTGAAATTGGTCTGAAGTTCTCCTTTTTAGTTGGGTCTTTACCTGGTTTTGGTATTAGGGTGATGTTTGCTTTATAGAACGTATTGGGGAGGATTTCTTCCTCCTCAATTTTTTGGAATAATTTCTTTAGTATAGGAATAAGCTCTTCTTTGAAAGTTTGATAAAATGCTGGTGTGAGGCCATTTGGACAAGGGCATTTTTTTTGTTGGAAGATTTTTTATTGTTTCTTTGATCTCAGTGCTTGAAATTGGTCTGTTCAGGACATCTATTTCATCTGGGCTAAGTCTAGGGAGAGGGTGTGATTCCAAATGTTGATCCATTTCCTTGACATTGTCAAATTTCTGGGCATAAAGTTTCTGGTAGTATTATTCAAAGATAATCTCTTGTATTTCTGTAGCATCAGTCGTTATTTCCCCTTTATCATTTCTGATTGAAGTTATTTTTATTTTTATCTTTTTGCAGTTTTTTTTTTTTGTCTGGGGTTGGGTTTGAACCCGCCACCTCCGGCATATGGGGCCAGCGTCCTACCCCATTGAGCCACAGGCACCGCCCTTCTGATTGAAGTTACTAGAGATTTTACCTTTTTATTTCTAGTTAGTCTGGCCAAAAGCTTATCTATCTAAGGCAGAAGAAAAGAACTATCCAAAATTAAATCAGAGATCAATGAAATTGAAAACAAAAGAATCATTCAGAAAATTAATGAAACAAGGAGCTGTTTTTTTGAAAAAATAGTCAACTCATTTGTGAATTGGCGGGGCAGGGTGGTCCGTGATAACCCAAGGACCAGAGATAACATGAAGGTGATCAGCCCGTGCCAAGCACTATATAAAGTCCTGGAAATACCATCATTCCTCAAAAAAAAAAAAGCCAAAATTGAATCCAATTTATTTGAGAATTAGTCACTATTTTCTTTCCTTGGTTTTTGTTTTCTTTCCCTCACCCCCTCCCTCCTTCTCTCTCTGTCTGCGCTCTCCTTCCCTCATGTCCCACTGAGTCATTAATCGTCATTAATTGTCCTCAAATCAAAGTTGAATGCATAGGATTCATGCTTCTCCTTTCAATTTTGACCAAAGTACACTACTTAAACATTAATTTTTAATTTGACTTGTCAATATGTTGTTTAGGATATTGTATCCTCATTTGTAAGTGAAATATGTTTGTGATTTCCCTTTACAACAATATATTTTCTCCAATTTCAATATCAGGTGTATCTAGATCAAGTAGAATGATTTTGAAATATTTCTTCTTTTTCTATTGTCTATAAGATTTGGTATGATCTGTTTTTTGAAACTCTCTTTTACTTTTCTTTATATAATATTAGTTGTCTATTTTTTGAGACTTTGGAAAAAAAATAAGAAGTTAATGGATGACTTCATACTGAGCCTCAGAGTCAAAGCATTCTATAAGAGACATACTCTTATTTGACAATGTGAATGTTACTTTCTTCGCATTATTATTATTAATATTGCTTCATATTTCGATGCAGTAATCGTCTGTTTTCTTTTCTGAATGTATTTATCTTCGTTCATTCTTTATGTGGTTTTTGTTTCTAGTCCTTATCTTAAACATTGTTATTGTTATTAAATGTTAAGCCTTTTAAATTCTGTGAAGGCAAAAAGTGGAAACCTAATAAACACATGTATATGTAAAAATTAAAATAATAAAAAAAAATTATAAAAATAAAAGCTAATGCTAGAACTCATTGTTTTTTAAACCCTCTGCAAATCTGTTTTAATAAATAGAGAAGGAAGCCCTCCCTGGTGAAAGATCATCTAGAATTGGCTTGATATTTCACAGTGAATCTTAAAAGACTTTTCCCCCTGAGTTTAGAGAAAATGATTAGCCATTTAGGCATCTTATCTTTCAAGCAGGCATTAGGAAGGTGGAGGAGGAGAAATTCCCGGCAGATTTTGGGAAGGTGGTTGCACAGAGAAGGTAAAGGTAGATGAAGAAAAGGAACTTGGGAGTGGACTGTCTTGTGAACTTGATTTCCTGCATTGCCTTTTCTGTGTCTATCTCTGTGTTGCTCTCAGAGCAACTTAAGGTGGGACTGAGTCTCATTTATACTCCAAAGTACCCAGACTTTAAAAAAAATTTTTCTTTTTTTTTTTTTTTATTGTTGGGGATTCATTGAGGGTACAAGCAACCATGTTACACTGGTTGCATTTGTTGTGTCAAGTCCCTCTTACAATCGTGTTTTGCCCCCAAAAGGTGTGGCACACACCAAGACGCCACCCCCCTCGCTCCTTTTCAGAATATTATTGGGGCACGAACCTTTTGATTACATAAATAGCTGGGTAGAGTCCCATGGCAGCAACCTCAGTCTCTTAGCCTCAAGCAATCCTCTTGCCTCAGCCTCCCAAATAGTTAGGACTACAGACGCCCTCCTCCACAACACCTAGCTAGTTTTTTTGCGGGGGTTTCCTTTTTTTTCTTTTGTTTGTTTGTTTTTTAGTAGAAACAGGGTCTTGCTCTTCCTTAAGCTGGTCTTAAACTCCTAGGCTCAGGCAATCAGGATAAATTTGCATCCCATAATCTAGGCTTCGTTGTTACTAAGTCTTTTTTTTTTTTTTTTTTAACAGAGTTTCACTCTGTCACCCTGGGTAGAGTACTATGACACCATAGCTCACAGCAACCTCAAACTCCTGGGTTTGAGCAATCTTCTTGCCTCAGCCTCTTGAGTAGCCAGGACCACAGGCGCGTGCCATGATGCCAGCTGATTTTTCTATTTTTAGTAGAGATGGGGTTCTCGGTTTTGCTCAGACTGGTCATGAACTCCTGAGCTCAGGCGATCCACCCACCTCAGACTCACAGAGTGCTGGGATTACAGGTGTGAGCCACTGTTCCCAGTCTCCACTACCTGATTTTTTTTTTTTTTTGAAACAGTGTCTCACTTTTCTTTTTTTTTTTTTGAGACAGAGCCTCAAGCTGTCACCCTGGATAGAGTGCTGTGGCATCACAGCTCACGGCAACCTCCAATTCCTGGACTCAAGCGAGTCTCCTGCCTCTGCCTCCCAAGTAGCTGGGACTACAGGTACCCGCCACAATGCCAGGCCATTTTTTGGTTGCAGCTGTCATTGTTGTTGGCGGGCCCAGGCTGGATTCGAACTCGCCAGCTCAGGTGTACTTGGCTGGCGCCTTAGCTAGTTGAGCCACAGGCACTGAGCCTCCACTACCTGATTTTGATGAGTATTTTTTCCATATGTGCACATATGTGTTAATTGATTAGCTCCCATTTAATAGTAATTGTGGTATTGTTTTTCCATTTTTCTGATACTTCATATAAATATCCAAATAGTACTCCAAGCTATACATATACCACATTTTATTAATCCACCCTTGTGTTGATGGGCACCCAGATTGTTTCCACATCTTTGTAATTGTGAATTGTGCTGCTATAAACATTTGAGTGCAGGAATCTTTTTATAAAATGTCTTTTTATCCTTTGAGTAAACAGTCAGTAATGGGATTGTTGGACCAAATGTTAGGTCTACGTTTAGTTCTCCAAACTACTTTCCACAGAGGTTGCACTGGTTTGCAGTGCCACCAACAGCATAGGAGTGCTCCTATCTCTCTGCATCCAGGCCAGCGCTTGTTCCTTTGTGTCTTTTTGATAAAAATCTTTTCTTTTGGGGGGTTAAGTGATATCTCATTGTGGTTTTGATGTGTGTTTCCCCGATGATAAGAAATGTGGAACACTTCTTCATATGTTTCTTGGCCATTCATCTGTCTTCTTTTGAAAAGTTTTCATTCATGTCTTTTGCCCCATGTTTAAGGACATCGTTCTTTTCTTGCTGATTTGTTTGCATTCTTTGTAGATTCTGGTTCTCAGTCCCTTATTGGATATACAGCATGCAAATATTTTCTCCCAATCTATAGATTGTCTATTCACTCTAATCATTATTTTCTTGGCAGTGATTGGTAGCATTCGCATATGCCAGTAATAATCAAGCTGAGAATGAAATTAAAGACTCAATACCCTTCACAACAGCAACAAAGAAAATAAAATACCTAGGAATATATTTAACTAAGGATGTAAAAGACTTCCACAGGGAGAATTAGGAAACACCGTAGAAGGAAATAGCAGGGGATGTGAACAGGTGGGAAAACATATCCTGCTCATGGGTCAGCAGAATCGGCATTGTTAAAATATCTGTACTACCCAAAGTGATCTACAGATTCAGTGCAATCCCCATTAAAATGCCAATGTCATTTTTCGCAGATCTATAAAAAATAATTCTGCACTTCATATGGAACCAGAAAAGAGCCTGAATAGCCAAAGCAACCTTAAGCAAAATGAATAAATTAGGAGGCATCATTTTACCAGACTTCAAGCTAGACTACAAGGGCATGGTAACCAAAACAGCATGGTCCTGGGACAAGAACGGAGACACAGACCAATGGCTCAGAACACAGACCCTAGATATAAAACCATCCTCATATTGCCATCCGATATTTGACAAAGCAGACAAAAACATACACTGGGGAAAATAATTCCCAATTTAGTAAAGGGTGCTGGGAAAAATGGATAGCCACATGTAAAAGACTGAAATAGGATCTGCACTTCTCACCACCGATAAAGGATAATAGACCTAAACCTAAGACAAGAAACCATAAGAATTCTGGAAGAAGAAATTGGGAAAACACTTACAGACATGGGCTTAGGCAAAGAATTTATGAAGATAACCCCAACAGCAACAACAAAAATAAATAAGTGGCGCTTAATCAAATTCAAAACACAGATGTTTAAATACGGTGCTCAGTAAAGTGTCAGGTGAATGAAAGGAAAAAATGAAGAGGTGAGGAAAAGAAATTAGAGAGAAAGGTATAAGAAAGAATTAGGCAGCTGAGAAAAAGGAAGATGAAGGTGATCAGAAAGAAGGCAGAGGAGGATAAGAAAGTGGTTACTTTGCCAAACGGGAATCTGAGCTTGTATTCTGTAAAGTTTACTCACATCCTTAAACGTTCTTAAACATTCTCTCATTTCCTAAACATTTTTTTTTCTTACTTTGTTAGTAACATTCTCTGGTTCAGCAGAACTAAGAACAAGAAAGCTTTGTATAGTTGGAAACATTGGAATAGAGTTATTGGTGATGGTGACATCAGCTGCGTTAGCTCCAAAAAGTGGGCTGGGCAGCGAAAGTGGGGGAGCCAGACAACCACCCCCTTGAACATACCCCTCTGAGGACAAATCCTCTCTGCTAACTCACATCAGCCAATCCTATTACAGCCTGCTTACATACAGGGCACAACGAAGTCTTGTCCATTTCTCTGTGTAATCCCTGTAAAAGTTGTTTCTGAGCTTTAGCTATATCCGCTGGCTTCTGAAAACCTGAATTCTTTCCTTTCAACTGCATTTAATATATAGCTGTAAAACCTTTTGCTGCCATACTCCCTGCTTTATAACCTTCTTTAAGTCTTTTGTCCTGGCTTCCTCACCTGTCACATAGAATTTAAGTTGGGGAGACTCATTTTGATCATAGTGCTAAAGAAGCTAAGGCCAAAGGTTAAATACCAAAAAAAGCTTATACATTCCTGTGCTCACAAACAGGAGAGCATGAAAATAACCTTAACAATGACTTAGTACAGCCCTCTTATTTTACAGAGATCATTAAGGCCCAGAAAGACCAAGTTTAAATAGGAAAAAATATATTTATATATCTACATGGCCACAGAACGATCTTAAATCTTAGACAATCGTCTTGAAAATTCTTGTTTTGTATTTCCAGAAGCCAGGCAAGAATGTCAATTATATCACATAACTATTAACCTCAAAACCATTTAAATTCTCTTCCTTTTAATTCCTAGTACCTTTCGCACTGAAGTATTTATCCAAATCCTGAGCCCCGATTTACATTTCTTTCATTTGTCTACTGAATTTGGAGGAGGAGAAAGGCCATAGAAAGATCTCAAAGAGCAAGTGGATATGGTGGTGAGAGGCAGGAACCTGGGAGACAGTTGGGACTCAAGGCTCAGCTCTTAGCTGCCTCCTAGCTCTTACTTTGGGCAAGTTTCTTAACTTCTCTCTAAACTCACATTTTGCAACTGGGAAAATAGTAATAATAGTAAGTCTTACACTGTAAGTCTCACACTGTTATTTATGTATTTATTTAGTTTATTTTATTACTTTTTTTTTTGGCCAGGGTTGGTTTTGAACCCACCACCCTCGGGCCAGCGCCGTACTCCTTGAGCCATAGGCGCCACCCACACTGTAGAGTTTTTGAGGGTGAGATGAACAACCTTGAATCAGCCTTCCTCTATAGCCACATAGGTTTTCTATGCGTGTTTTTTGTTTGTTTGTTTGTGTGTGTGTGTGTGTGACAAGTGTCACAACCCAGACCCTCCCATTTCTCCCAGTGAGTTTCTTCCTGGTGGGAGAGATCTCATCTCCTTTCCTGACCAATGACTTCAACGAGTACCCCCTCAGTTCTTCAGAGCCTCAAAAGGAAAGACACGTGGGCCTCACTCGCTCTTCTTCCTCTAAGTTTCTTAGCACCTTGTGGAATTACGCTTTCACTCTCCTCATCTTGCACAGGCCAACCAGCAACCACGTGCATGCCAAGGGCATAGACAGAGGCTGTCATTGTCTAGCCCAGGGATCCTCAAACTACGGCCCATAGGCCACATGCAGCCTGCTGAGGATATTTATCTGGCCCAAAGGGTGTTTTTGCTGCTGCCTGTCCTGCTTAGCAACCGACTTGCCCCAGGCCGCAGTGGGCATGTGTGGAATGTGCTCCACACTCCCCGACTCCCCTCCTTCTCTCTGTCTCTTGACGACTCCTCTCAGTCATGGGTGAGACTGAGACTTACGGGTAAGACTGAGACTTGTGATCGGACGAGTCACGAGCTTGCCTGTGCAGAGCCTCCTGCTGCCTGAGGACCCAGGTAAGAACAAGTTAGGATTTTTTTTTTTTTTTTGAAGTTAGGAGATCTATTTTTTTTTTTTATTTTGCAGTTAGTAGGGCCTTTTTTTGCAGTTAAGGGGGGACCTTTTTTTTCTGAAGTTAGGAGGCTTTTTTTTTGCAGCTAGGGGGCGCCATTTTTTTTCATTTTAAATATTGTATTTGTATTTTGTTCCTTTTTTTTTTTTTTTTTGCAGTTTTTGGCTGGGGCTCAGTTTGAACCCACCACCTCCGGTATATATGGAGTTAGTGCCCTACTCCATTGAGCCACAGGTGCCGCCCCCGTTTCGTTTTTCTTACTTCAAAATAAGATATGTGCAGTGTGCATAGGAATTTGTTCATAGTTTCTTTTTTAAACTATAGTCCAGCCCTCAAACAGTCTGAGGAACAGTGAACTGGCCCCCTGTTTAAAAATTTGAGGACCCCTGGTCTAGCCAAATAAAAACCTATTCCACCACCAAATAAGTGGTGCTTCCCAGAAAATGAAGTTCTGGCCCAAGCTAATCCTGTATCTCCAATACCAGAATGTGTCATGGATTCACCAGAGTCTATGGGCTGCCAGAGAAACACAACTGGCTGGCTTCCTGCTCTGTGAGAGCCTGCACTTTGCTCTCCCATCAGTAAGAACAAAAATGCCTCCAAATTAAAAATCAGCCCAGTATTGGGGGACCTATGGAATAGCAGAGCCCATGAAAACTTCCCATGAGACACAGCATGTTCTAGTCTACATTAAGGCTAGTGACAAGCTGAAAAATATATAAAATAAAAAAATTATCAAAATGACCTTAACTCAGAGGCTATAATATTTTGTAAGAAAAAAATTTTTTTAAAGTAAGAAATACACATGTACCTATATATGTAGATGTTATTTATATAGATGTAAATTATACATTATAAGTATCTACAAGTGGGGAGTGGTATGTGTGTGTGTGTGTGTAACCATACACACAGAGGGTGCCAAAAAGTAAATGTACATTTTATGAAAGAAAAAAAACTGTATTAAAATTGTAATACTCAAGTCACATTTGACTTCTGCAATTATAAGAGCTACAATGGCTCGGCGCCTGTGGCTCAGTGGGCTAAGGTGCCAGCCACGTACACCTAAGCTGGCAGGTTCGAATCCAGCCCAGGCCTGCCAAACAACAATGACGGCTGCAACCAAAAAATGGCCGGGCATTGTGGCGGGCGTCTGTAGTCCCAGCTACTTGGGAGGCGGAGACAGGTGACTCGCTTGAGCCCAGGAATTGGAGGTTGCTGTGAGCTGTGATGCCACAGCACTCTTTCCAGGGTGACAGCTTGAGACTCTGTCTCAAAAAAAAAAAAAAAAAAAAAAAAAAAAAAGTGAAAGCACTGTATGAAGAATGATCACAGTAAATACTTACAGAAGAAAGACCATAAGAAAATATACTTGGAGGGTGGCGCCTGTGGCTCAGTGACTAGGGTGCCGGCCCCATATATCGAGGGTGGTGGATTTGAACCCGGCGCCGGTCAAACTGCAACAAAAAATAGCCAGGTGTTGTGGCAGGCACCGGTAGTCCCAGCTACTTGGGAGGCTGAGGCAAGAGAATTGCCTAAGCCCAAGAGCTGGAGGTTGCTGTGAGCTGTGACATTGCAGCACTCTACTGAGGGCAATAGAGTAAGACTCTGTCTCTAAAAAAAAAGAAAGAAAAAGAAAAGAAAATACACTTGCTAACATCAGGGACAGCACTGGCCCTCCCCATCCGCACACTCACTCAGCCCTCTGCCTCCAGACCCAAATCCTGAGTCAGCAGGAAGCCAGGTAGCTGTGGGGAGCCTCAGAGCATTTCATTGAATGCATTGAGGTTCATAGAGGTGGCTTCCGCATGCCTCTGTTCCTCTGCAAATGATGGCACTAGATTCCTTTTTCTTTTCTTTTCTTTTTTTTTTTTGAAACACAGTCTCACTTTGTTACCGTCAGTAGAGTGCTGTGGTGTCACAGCTCACTGCAACCTCAAACTCTTGCCTCAGGCTCGGCGCCTCTAGCATAGTGGTTGTTATGGCCACCAGCCACATACACTGAGGCTGGGCAGCTAAACAAGGACAACTGCAACAAAAAAAAATAGCTGGGCACTGTGGCGGGCGCCTGTAGTCCCAGCTACTTGGGAGGCTGAAGCAAAAGAATCACTTAAGCCCAAGAGTTTGAGGTTGCTGTGAACTGTGATGCCACAGTACTCTACTGAGGGTGATACACTGAGACTCTGTCTCAAAAAAAAAAAAAAAAAAAAAAACTCTTGCCTCAGCCTTCCACGTAGCTGGGACTATGGGTGCCCATCATAATGCCAGGCTATTTTTAGAGACGGGGTCTCGCTCTAGCTCAGGCTGGTCTTGAACTCCTTAGCACAGGCAATCTACCTGCCTCAGCCTCCCAGAGTACTAGGATTACAGGCATGAGCCACTGCTCCCAGCCCACTAAAAGTGATTTCTTTCTCTTCCCTTCATTTTTCTGTCAGTTTTGTTTTTGGGGGGTTTTTTTGAGACAGAGCCTCAAGCTGTCATCCTGGGTAGAGTGCTGTGGCATCACAGCTCACAGCAACCTCCAACTCCTGGGCACAAGCGATTCTCCTGCCTCCGCCTCCCAAGCAGCTGGGACTACAGGTGCCCGCCACAACACCTGGCTATTTTTTGGTTGCAGCCATGATTGTTGTTTGGTGGGCCTAGGCTGGATTGGAACCCACCAGCTCAGGTGTATATGGCTGGCGCCTTAGCCACTTAAGCCACAGGTGCCGATCCTTTTCTGTCATTTTTCTTTTCTTTTTTTTTTTTGAGACAGAGCCTCAAGCTGTCACCCTGGATAGAGTGCTATGGCATCACAGCTCACAGCAACCTCCAATCCCTGGGCTCAAGCGAGTCTCCTTCCTCTGCTTCCCAAGCAGCTGGGACTAAAGGTGCCCGCCACAACGGCCGGCCATTTTTTGGTTGCAGCCACCATTGTTGTTTGGCGGGCTGGGCTGGTTTCGAACCCGCCAGCTCAGGTGTACGTGGCTGGCGCCGAGCCCTTTTCTGTCATTTTTGAATTGTCTATAAGTTACTTATGTTATTCTTTTTTTTATGAATCAGAGTCTTACCTCGTCGCCCTTGGTAGAGTGCCATGGTGTTACAGCTCACAGCAACCTCCAACTCTTGGGCTTAGGCGATTCTCTTGCCTCAGCCTCCCAAGTAGCTGGGGACTACAGGCGCTCGCCACAACGCCCAACTATTTTTTTGTTACAGTTTAGCCGGAGCTGGGTTCGAACCCGCCGCCCTCGGTATATGGGGCCGGCGCCCTACCCACTAAGCCACAGGCGCCGCCCCTGCTGATGTTATTCTTACAATGAATAAATATGTATGTGTGTGTGTGTGTGTGTGTGTGTGTGTCTGTATTTTTTTTTCTTTTTTTTAATAAACAAGCTACATAGCCTAGGTTTGTCTGAATTCTTACTTTTCGGGAAGAGGGAGTAAGTCAGATAGAACAATGGGTACTGGGGGATGAGAGTGGGTTTTTCAGGACAAATGACTTCAGAGGGAGCCTTGGTCCCCAGCGTACCCACCCTTGCTGCTCCATGTTCTGCCACTGTCACTGCAGTCTGCACTAGTGGTCCACCCTTTCCCTGTAAGCCTGATCCCCTGGGGAATACAAGACACCAGTTGCAGACCCAACTTTGATTCGTCCCATCTGTCCCCATTCCTTTGTTTCTTAGGAAGCTGCCAGGGCCCCTAAGTAGGCCCCATTGAGAGAGAAGAACCAACGGGAGGAGGCGCGGCTGGGGAACCTGTTGAGCGGGAGCTCCTGAGAGCTGCCGGCCATTCTGTCACTGCCACCGAGCCTGGCAGGCCCTGCACAGAGGCCCCTGGGAGACAGGGTCACGGCTGGTGCTGCATACCCTGAAATTTAGCAAAGAGCATATAGGTAAGTATACACCCTTGAGCAATTGCTCAACTATTTGGAGCCAATATTGTAAGCCTGTGTCTGTCCCCTTCGTAAGAAGTCAAGAATTTTCTTTTTCTTTTTTTTTGAGACAGAGCCTCAAGCTGTCACCCTGGGTAGAGTGCTGTGGCATCACAGCTCACAGCAACCTCCAAATCCTGGGCTCAAGCGAGTCTCCTGCCTCTGCCTCCCAAGTAGCTGGGACCACAGGCGCCCACCACAACGCCCGGCCATTTTTCGGTTGCAGCCGTCATTGTTGTTTGGCGGGCCCAGGCTGGATTCGAACCCGCCAACTCAGGTGTACGTGGCTGGCGCCTTAGCCACTTGAGCCACAGACACCGAGCCAGAAGTTAAGAATTTTCATGCACCTATGATATGCAAGGCCAGAAGTTCCTAAACCAGGGGAAAGAACTGGCAGTTATCAGACATCTACTATGCACTGGCCCTCCTTTCCACCTTCCCACATTGTAACTTGTTTAGCCCACAAACCATGCCAAAAACTTAAAACTATCTATAATACAGGCCACCCTGAGATAAGTATCTCCAAAGCACTGAGGGAGCCGAGGAGAAGAGGAATAAATCATTCTAAACAGGAAAGAGAGATTTGATTTGGCCCTTAAGAAATGAGTGGGAGTTTGATAAGAAGAGCTGAAGGGAATAGCATTCCATAAAGAGGGAACGGTATATGATAAGGCATCAGGAAATAAGAATCCAAGCCAGGTGCTGTAGCTCAAGCCTGTAATCCTAGCACTCTGGGAGGCAGGGCAGGTGGGTCCCTTGAGCTCAGGAGTTGGAGACCAGCCTGAGCAAGAGCAAGATCCTGGCTCAAAAAATAGAAAACCTGGCTCGGTGCCTGTGGCTCAACAGGCTAAGGCACCAGCCACATACACCTGAGCTGGCAGGTTCGAATCCAGCCCGGGCCCGCCAAACAACAATGACGGCTGCAACCAAAAAATGGGTGGGCGTTGTGGCGGGTGCCTGTAGTCCCAGCTACTTGGGAGGAGGAGGCAGGAGACTCACTTGAGCCCAGGAATTGGAGGTTGCTGTGAGCTGTGACGCCACAGCACTCTACCCAGGGTGATAACTTGAGGCTCTGTCTCAAAAAAAAAAAAAAAAATAGAAAACACAGCCAGTTATCGTGGCTGGTGCCTATAATCTCAGCTACTCCAGAGGCTGAGGCAAGAGGATCACTTGAGCCCAGGAGTTTGAGGTTGCTTTGATCTACAACGCCACGGCCCTCTAC
>CAUYRH010095059.1:0-26921 GCA_963574655.1 Perodicticus potto
GTAAGACTCTGTCTCAAAAAAAAAGATAGAACAAAGTGCATTGTTACCGCTGTATGTTATTTAATGTATATAATATTTTGCATGGAAAATATATTTCATTATCCTTGTGCTTGGACATAAAAATTAACTCATGTAATAAAACTTGTAATTTGTTTCAATTAAAAAAGGAAAAATAAATAAATAATTAAAAAACGAATATCTAATGGAAATTCTCTATATAGGCAAAAATGATATCAGGATGGCTTGGGATTTCAGAAAGGACCGAACATCAGAATGAGTAAACACAGAGGTAAACATAATAGACTAGCTACTTAAGGGTTTCTTAAGTCACATTAGGTGGTACAATCAAAAATTATAGCAACATTTGATGAGGAGCTCAAGTGGTATAGATGTCATTTCTTCTTAAATTAGTCTATTGATTTAATGTAATTCCTATCAAAATATCAGCAAAGATTTTATACAAATAGAAAAATTAATTCTAAAATTTATATGGAAGGGTATGGATTCTAAAATAACCAAAACAATCTTGAAAAAGAAGGTTGAAATGGAAATAATTCCTCTGCAGATAACAAAGCCTACCATATGATTACAGTAGCCAAAGCAGTGTGGTATTATCAGAAGGATAGACATATAGATTAATGAACAGACAACCTAAAATAGTCCTACCAAGAATTGCCAACTGATTTTTGATAAAGGGACAAAAACAATTCTGCAAGTTTAGGATTTTGTTATAGTTTTAATTGTGTCTCCCCCACCAAAAAGAAAAAATATATATGTATACATGTGTACATATATATATATATATATATACATATATATATATATATATATATGGTAAAGCCCTAACCCCTAATAGGACTGTATTTGGAGACAAGACCTTTGGAAGGTAATTAGCTTGGGAATCTTATGATAAGGTTAGTGGCTTTGTAAAAAGAGGAAATGAGAGCTTGAGCACTCTCTCTCTGCTCTGCTCTTTGACACTGTCTCCAAGCCTGGAAGAGAGCCCTCACCAAGAAGTGAATCTGCCAACAGCTTGATCTTGAACTTCTCAGTCTCCAGAACTGTGAGAAATAAATATCGTTGTTCAGACCCTCCATTGTACGTATAATATTTTGTTATAACAGCCCGAGGAGACTACTGCAGATAGTCTTTTGTAAATCATCCTGGAGACCTGGATATCCAGAATCCAAAAAGTGGACCTCCATCTCAATCTCACAAGTTATACGAAAATGGAATTAAGTGAACTATAGACTTAAATGCAAAACATCAATCCATGAAACAAAAAAGAAAGATCATAGGAGAAAAATCTCCATTTGATAATAATAATTAGTCTTGAAACCAAAAGCATGAATCACGAAAGAAAAAAATTGACAAATTGAACCATATTCAAATTAAAAACTTTTTTGCTCTGGGAAAACCTATGGGAAGAGGAGTAAAAGACCACTTAGAGTCTTGGGGGTGATATTTGCAAGCCAAATATCTGACCAAAAAACAAAATAAATAAACTGATGCCAAGTATATACAAATAACTTTGAAAATTCACAATGAAGAAATTCTAGTTAGCAAGCAGGCAAAATACAAAAACAGACATTTCACAGGAGAGGATAGGCCAGTGACAAACAAACACAAGACAAGATTCTCCACATCACAGCCATTAGAGAAATGCAAATTAAAACTATAAGGAGGTATCACCACACTCACATCAGAACGAATAAAATTTTTTTTGTGTGTGTGAAAAAATAGTGACTACACCAACATCACCAAACGCTAGTGAGGATGAAGAGAAATTGGATCACAAATACGTTGCTGGTAGCAATGTAAAATGGCCCAGCCTCTCTGGAATATAATTTGGAATGTTTCTACTAAAAATAAGATTGTAACTGCCATACCAGCCAGTAATTGCACTCTTGTGTATTTATCCCAGAGAAATGAAAGCTTATGTTCGCACAAAAAATCTCTACGCAGATATTCATAGAGGCTTTATTTATAATAGCCCCAAACTGGAAACAACCCAGATGTCCTTCAATGGGTGAATTATAAATAAACTGTGGTATATCAATACCAATAAAAATATGAATGAACTACTGATACACATAACATCTTGGATGCATCTCCAGGGAATTATACTAAGTGGGAAAAAATCCCAAATGGTTACATACTGCATGATTCCATTTATATATCATTCTTGAAATGACAAACTTACAAAAATGGAAAAGAAATTCATGATTGACGGGGGTTAGAGAAGGAAGTTGGAGGAGACGGCTGGATGTAGCTATAAATGAGCAGCACAGGGGATTCTCCTGGTGTTGGAAAGGCACCGTGCCAATGTCGACAACCCAGTTGTGTCATCATGCTGTAGCATTGCAATAGGATACCATGGGGGAAAGCTGGGTAAGGAATATGAGGGAATTGTCTATATAGCATCTTCCAATTCATGTGAATCTGTAATGATATCCAAATGAAAAGTTTAATTAACAAGAGAAAAAGGACACTGTCCTTATTCTTACACTGAAAAGCTAGTCAATCCCTGCTTCTCTAATAGCAGGAGTAGAGTGAGCTGACTTGGGTTTTGGAGCAATCACCCTCGCCTCTGCAGGGGGTGATGATTAAAAGTAGGAATTCAAGTTAGAAATTATGGAAAAAATCCAAGAAGGAGATGAGTTTAGCTTCAACTAGGGATATAGTAGATAAGGGTGACTCATTTAGGTTTTAGACCTCCTTCGAAAGAAGGGCTGACAGCAAAGGTCAGCTAGACCAAAGATGTTCGACTCCCACAATTTGGATTCCAAAATCATTCCTCATGACCTCTTCAGTTGCATGCTGTTGTATGGCTCTCTTCCAAATCCATCCAGTGCACCTTACTTGTGCTCTTTGACATTGGACATTAGCAGGTGCTCCTCTTATTTTCTCCTGGCTAATTTCTACTCACTCTTTAGGTTCCAGTTGAAGGTCATTTTTTGGCAGGGTGAGAAATGTTCACACATTCTTTTTTTTTTTAGACAGCACTAACCTCAGACTCTTGAATTTAAGCAATCCTCTTGCCTCATCCTCCCAAGTAGCTGGGACTACAGGTGGCCACCACAACCCTGGCTGTTTTATAGATGGGGTCTTTCTTTTGCTCAGGCTGGTCTCAAACTCCTGAGCTCAAACAATCCACCTGCCTCGGCCTCCCAGAGTGCGAGGATTATAGACTAAACATCTTGGAGGTTTTTTCCCCATTGATTGATTGATTTTTTTTGATCAGGAACTAACACAGGAAATTAACCTAAGGTCTTGACTTAGACGGGGAAGGATGATAATATCACTTCATAATAATTGAGTCCTTTCTATGTTCCAGATTTGTGCTAATTATACTTTGCACATAATATCCAATTAAATTCTCAAGATACAGGAAGCAACATGAACAAAGTTTTGGAGTTAGGAAAAACAGAGAGGTAATAGGGATATATTAAAAGGAAACCTCTTCTTATAATTAGAAAACACTTCATAATTAGCTTTATTGGGGGCCTTCTTACACTGTAGGTATTATGCCAAGGGCTTTTTATGTATTATTACATTTAAACCTTCAAAGAAATGTACGAAATTAGTACTATTTGGACTTTTCAGATGCTTAAACTGAGTCCTAGTGATGCCAAGTAACTCTCCTAAGGAGACATGACCAATAAGTGCTAGAGCAAGTACTTAGGAAGTCAGACAATAAATTCATGAACTCAGCCTAGAAAAAGTGCTACATTCCTTATTGCTGAGTATCGCTATGGTCACCAGACGGTCAAGGGGATTACTTTGAAAGTGACCACAGTGACATTCAGCAACGAGGTATGTACGACTTTTTCCACCGTGACTTTGTGAACTTAATTGCCAGACTTCGGTAAGACAACTCTGATGGTCATTCCAAAAAAAGAGTTCCAACATTGCTTTGTGGGGTGGACTAGATGCTGGCATCAGTGCACAGCTTCCCGGGGGTGGGGGAGTACTTCGAAGATGACCATAGTGATATCCAGCATTGAGGTGCATAGCCCTTTTTCCCGGATGAGTTGGCAAACTTAACCATCATTCCTCATACTAACTAAAGCCTGTGGACTTGCACACCAGCCTATCTTAACCATAAAGTTAGGCTCACATCCACCACTCTCCCTGGCCCCACTCCTAACTTCTAGTGAAGTGTGTCTTTTGATTTTCCATTTCTATTCTGTCATGTATGTCAGAGTGCATCTGGAACAAGCTTCCTCTTAGCCTCGTAATTCTTAATTCTTCGTCATAAATGATCCAGTGCAGGTTTCTCCCCACACACCGTCTCCTGCCCGCAGCCAGTATCACTGAAAGGCTCTGTGTCTATTTATCTCTACTTGGATGAGCAGTGACTTCTGAAAACTTATTGAAAACAAATGTTTTGCACTTTTTATGACAGAGCACATTAGGGTTTAGTTCAACATAAGCCCTCAAAATCATCTGGGATCTTCAAGAACGTGCTGGTAAAGCGATCTTTACTTGTTTTCATTGATCCAGAAGATTCTCTGGATGTTTCCAAGTGAATAAAGCAAGACACTTACCCCTACGTGATGACAACCCGTCCCCTCAAATTCCTTTGCTTTTATGTGACATTTGGCAGGCCAATCTGGGTTTGTCTCTACTGCAGCTTATGAGAATTATTCCATTTTCTGTACTCAAACAGTACTGACAGGCTCAGGGTGATTCATACTTCGTGGTGTTGACATCTGTGTCTTTCAGATTTCAACTCTTCAAAGAAACTACGTAGGGGAAAATTGTTTATATGTCTTTAGAAAGTGCTAAGCTTAGTGGGCTAAGAATATACATGTATATGCATATACATATGTGCATACTGTGTGTACATGTACTCCATAAATGTGTGCATATTTCGGAATGTGAGCTACGTTAAGTGACCACTTCCAATACCTGCGTACAAGCTGCAGAGGCTTTATAGATGATCAGCATCTTTGCATGTATGCTTTCTGAAAGTCCTGTATCATGGGGGGCTGAGTATATAATACTTTTGTAGATTCTGTCAAATCAATTCCTCTTATCAGAAGATTTCTTGTGGGGTGGCAAGACACACTTAGCCAATGAGAATTGCAGATGAAGCAGTCTGGGGCTCTCCCAGACCACTGCCTTCTACCCAGAATATCTGCAAGATATTTTTTTATCCACATCTGCATCTTCTGGGGGCCCTCTGAATCACAATCACAGCCCATTCACAAGGGGAGACCATCCTTCTACATATATGCTGATGCATTTGTACTTTTCGCCATATCTGTGAAATCTTTCTGGGTACCAATGAGTACCTTTCAGGGGAGGAAAAATTTTATGAAAAAGATATGAAGCACAAACACAATAACTCATGAGTGCTATGTGTGAGATTTCTGTATCTAAACTCTCACTTCCCCTTTATGGATTAAATGACTGATAGTACTACGTTATTCTCATGTGACTTATTTTTATTCATGTGGAATTAAGGCTTTTTCTGGACATATTAGGACATTCTAAGTTGTCATTATAGACAATGTGGGCGCAGTTTTCTTCCTTCAACAGAAGAGTTACACTCAATATTGATTAAAGACTGTCTGAAAGTGGAGCGAACTCTGTCCTTAGAATGAACATTTCCTGTAGGCCTGCTTAGACAGTGATGATGATTTGCTATTTGTACTTAATAAAATGTCAATTTCCTCTCCTATGGCAGAAAGAGGTAGTCAAATAGGAGAAACAGTTTTAAGACCTTACTTTTTCTTTTATGTCAAAATATTGAGGAGGCATAAATGTTTTTGTTACACGAATACCTCTTTTTTTTTTTGAGACGGAGTCTCACTATGTCACCCTCTATAGAGTATTGTGGCATCACAGCTCACCGCAACCTCAAACTCTTGGGCTTACATGATTCTCTTGCCTCAGCCTCCCAAGTAGCTAGGACTATAGCAGACATCACAATGCCCAGCTATTTTTGTTGTTGTTGTTGTTGTTGTTGTTGTCATTGTCATTTAGCTGGCCTGGGCCGAGTTTGAACACACCAGCCCTGATGCATGTGACCTGTGCCCTAACCACTGAGCTACGGGTGCTGAGCCTACATGAATAGCTTTTATAAGTGTACCCATTGCCTGAATATTGTTGACTATACTTTTAGGAAGGAATATTGTTGACTGTACTTTTTTAGCCCTACCTCTTCTTGATTTCCAATGGCTTTCGCTTTTAAAACATACAAATTGAAAGTTGCTTTAATTTTCTACCATCTTGTTTTGTGTGTATTCTTTCAAACCTTGCTGAAGACAAAGGCAGGGCTTACTTCTTTCTGTATGAAATATTGGATATGGGGTTAGGAGGATTTGTGATCTCCCTACCAGACTGTACATTTTAAGACCAATTGTTTCACTGGTTAGCAGTAATGCAAACAACGTGTTAAGTGATTTGACAGACAAGAGTTAGGGATTTATGTTAATAAGAGAATAGACAGTAGCTCGCACATAAAAAGCACCAATATGACCAACATTTAGCAGTAGCATTTTTTAAACTACAACTAACCAGTGAAAACATACACATAATAAGCATCATTTTTAAGTGCTCTGTGATATTTCTCTGGGGTTTAAAATAAATTGGGTTTCTTAGTGAATATCTGAAAAGCTTTAAGGCTCTCTTAGGAGAAATACTTAAAGATGCAGATTGTGTTTAAAAAGAAAAAGCACACCACCTGGATTGAACAGGGGTAAAGCTGGATCAACACCCTTCATAGCTGAATTCAACAAACATATTTTTAAAATGTGATCCAAATATGTTAGTTTTAAATAGGCATAATTAAAAACAGAATTTTGGATTAATTAAAGAATTTTGTATAAAAATGGGAAACATTACCACCCCCAATATCAATAACACTGAAACGGAACGAGAAAGCATATATAGGATGGTTTAGGTAATTTTAGGATGAGCAAGGAGTTTCCAAGCTGAAAAGTTCTAACAGAAATCATACAGAGAATAATTATTCTATTTGATTCAAAATGGACTATTTCTTTTAATGTCAAAATCTTTCATAAGCAAATTTCAGTGACAAACTAAAAATTGAGCCATATTCATGACAAATATAAAGAAGGGTTATACTTTGGATGAGTCAATAAAAATCACTAATAGACTGGGAGAAAAAGACATGGACCAGTAATGCTGTTCACTCTTTATTTAATCTAAATATGTCATTTGGCCTGATGGATATGTAGCATCTTCCTGGTTTTGAATGTCCCCCTTTTCCCCTCTAATCTGAGCTGCAGTCCCCAAAGTCCCTTCCTTCTCATTCCTAAACATCAAAACATCAGGGTAGCAGTGCTGGACTTTCCTCACTCAGACAAGAAAACAAAAATAAAACAAGCACAAAGATGGAAGAGGAACCCGCACGCACATTTGTTTGATTCTTTGCTTCATGTTCCATTATTCAACATGATTTTAAAAGAGGATTAAACATCATACTTACTACAACAGTCCCCAATATCATAACTCATCTGAGGAATTACTGAGAACAAGACATTCTCCTGGCAAGCCTGGAAATCTCTTGTGACTTGGAAGGCAAGCCACTAAGTAACTCAGTAATCCTGGAGGAGCAAAGTTCAGGCCTGTAGTGGTAAGGCTATTGTTAAACATTAAGCATTTTATGACAGTTCCTTGAAGGATTAGTGGAGAAAAATTGCCTGTAGTATTCTGGAGATCATTTCCTTACCACCCTTGAAGTTCATTTCCTTGAGTACAGACTCTGCTGGCGTCTATGAGATCATTTCCTGGAGCCCCTGCATGTCTTTGCTTAGTCATCTTTCTGCCTGTTATGTATCTTCTCCATAAAACGACTCTGCGAGAATGCTCAGTGCTACCCTGCACCTATGGTTAGCCTCATCTCTTGCAGCGTGTACTGTCAATCTGTGTCTCACGTGATCATTTATGCGGTTGCAACAGATTTTATAAATGTTTTATCTTCACACATAATCTCATTTATTTTAAGAAAAGGCCCTTAAGCACACATTGGCAGGGTTATGCCTATGGACTGATGGAAACCCACTATGTCCCTTGTAAGCATATACAACTGGGAAATGGGCTGCCTTTCGCCGAATAACTCACATTGAAACCTCTGAACTGTACAATCTCCTCTTCCTGGTGCTATTTACCTTGCATCTCAGGAACTTCCCTATGCTTCCAGACCCTTTAATCCTACATAACTTGGTTGGCATTGGTAAAAAGAAACAAATGCATTCCCCTTAGATTATTTCTGATAATATTGACGCCATTCTCCGTAAGGAAGTAGCCTTGACCCATCTTAAGATTGCTTTGTTTCCATTTTTCTGTCAGCTTCTTCTGAGCAGGACAGTTATTATTTATCCCATTTTCAACATTATCTTCTTTCTTTTGTCAGCCAACGGTCTGTTTCTCGCCTCCTCCCTCTCTACTGCCATGAAACTTCCTTGCTTGTAATTCTTTCCATGAAGTCGATGAAAATTGCATGCTCATAGCAGCAGCTGAGGGGCACAGAGCAACACAAGAAATCAGCCAAGAATATATGAGCATGTTATCAATAACATTAGTGCGTTAGTACCTTCCCTTGGTTAAGTGCTTTGCAAGAGCCTACTTAAAGCGATTACTTAAAATAATAAACCAGAGATGTAGCTTGTACATGTTCAGCTTTGTAAGCTGATATATATATGTGTGTGTTTGTGTGTGTATGAAATGGAGAAAGACTATTGCTAAAGAACAACATTATCACAATAAGATTTGTTGTGTTAAGGTTCAAGCTCAAACTACATAGCGTTTCTTTGCAGGCTTCCACTAGGAAGCTGAATATACAATACTTAAAAGATGACCTCACTCAAACACTTGTTAGGCTCAATATAACCAGTTTCTACCATTTAGATTCTGGATTTAACCATTCTTTCCCAAGACATCTCTCTGACAGATATAATAATGGGTTCTCACACAAGATTTGTGGCTTCAGCTTCTACTCAGAGCTCTTACATCTTAGGTCCATAGCTTGGGGGTTAAGAGCATGGCAACCAGCAGCCAGTTCATCTTATTTTTTTAATTTAATTTTTAATTAAAATAATAACTGTATACATTTATGGGGTAAATGTGATGATTTCATATACACCATGGAATGCTTACATCAAACTGATTAAATAACTGTTACCTCACTTATTTGGGGGGGTAAGACATCTAAAGTTTACTTCTAGTTATTTTGAAATATATACCCTTGCATTGTGCACATGGGGTGAGATCTAAGCTGGTTCTACCATTTAATAACTCTGTCGCCCTAAGCAAGTTATTTTTCTTTATCCTCCTTTCTTTACCTCTAAAATCAAGATAATAACAGTATCCACCTCCTATGCTTTTTATCACAGAGTGAGACCCATCATTATTGTTATTATTCCATGCTATTTTCTCACTTTCCTATTTGCTAACTGCAGACTCCTTCCTGAAGGAATTTTGATCAGTGATGACAAAGACACTCCTTTCCCAGTTGCTATGTAGTGGGCTAAAGTGGGTTCTCACACAAGATTTGTGGCTTCAGCTTCTGCTCAGAGTTCTTGCATCTTAGGTCCATAGCTTGGGTTTAAGAGCATGGCAACCAGTCATAATAGCAATTTCCAGGTTTACAGACATGGTATTTTCTTGTCTTCAACTAAGAGTGCTGTCTCCTTTCGATTCCTTCAACAGCCAGGCCTTGCTCCTGAAGGTGGTCCAAATACTAACAGGTAGTTTTTCCCTCTAGGGACAATAGTTTATGTTATTAAAAAGAATAATGATTAGACAAAATGCTTAAGTAGATTGTCTGAGGAAGCCTGTACCATCATAGTCAAAATTGCTAAAGTTACGTGACTACAATGACTGAGTATTTACCCTATTCTGGGTGCTTTGCTAAGTGCTTTATATACATTTTCTTAAGCTTTTTCATAAGTCTGTGAGATGGATATTACTATTATTGATGTAGATAAAGAAATTAAGACAGAAGAATTAAGCAATTCAGTCAAGGCCAAAGAGTTATTAGTTAAATGCCATAGCCAAGAAAAGAATTTAGATCTAACTTGAAAATCGAGTCTGTGAGACCCTGCTACATTGAACGTGTACAATGACATTCTGATCTGCAAAAAGCACTTTTCTTTTCCTTAGTATTGCTTGAAAATAGAAAAGCAAAGTAAGTTTCAAATTTATCTTTCTCCCGGAGGAAATCAGCATTTTGTTATCATTTGCATTAGGTGTTCTCATTCGATTACAAACTCAGTGTAAAGATCAAGAAAACAATAATTAATGGAGAAATTTTATTATGTTCTGCAAGCCTGTCTCATGGATGTTCAAAGAAACCTTTAAGTGCCTTGAAGATAGTAAGAATAAAGTCATGCCTGAGTTACCTTTTCAACCCTTTCTCCCTTTTCTTCATATACATGAACCTCTGGGATGAATATTTGCCTTCTGGCTGAGGAATTTGGTTTTACCAGTGCAACTTTTTTCATTTCTGACTTCACCTTAGGGTGGTATTTAAGAGCCAAACAGTAGCTAAGTAACAGGACAGAAAGTGGACATATTGCCACGGGGAATGCTTACATTCTTTATCATATGGCATTTAATTCTTTCAACTTTTGCATTTTCTAATTTTCCAACTACACAATTGGATTTAAGGTGAATCCTTTTAAATTCTGGAGCATAAACCTCTGACTTTACACTCCTCCCCAAAAATACATCAACAAACGAGGCCATAGTCAATATGTATTGTGATTAAAACACTGCTGGATTCCTTGCCTGGGGTGTGTATGTCCTTGGCGTGACTGGAGGTGTGCCAGGAGGAGATGCCTGTACTCACTGATGACCTGGAAAAACTCCTTCAACCTTGGGGTCTGGAGATTCCACAAAGCAGGGTACCGAAGAGAAAAGTTGAGGTCAATGGATCCTGAGGCCAACAGGATATTTCTCAAGGAGAGCTGCTTTTCCTTCTGTTCTATTACTGAGTAGGTTTTGCTGCAGCCCATCTTCACAGCCCAAACCAATCTCCCTGTCTCTGTCTGCCTTTTCTATGCAGGGAGCTCCCCCCAGCAATCCTTCCATCTCTGCAGTGGTGACATGGTGTGTGCAAGCCAGAGCTGTGCTCTATGTTATCAAGATAATATTATGTGACCAGCTCATAAATAAAAATACTAGAACTTGGATATCAAATAAGTCTTATCTTTTTCAAAAAAAATTTACTTTGGAAAATCTTGGATGTTTTCAAAATTGGATACCACATACTCAATGATAGAACATAAAGCACTTCCTTTTTTCAGTCTCCTATGGAACAATCATCCCTTTTTGAAGACAGAAGGAGTTCTGGGAAATAGTGAAAATTTCCTTAGAGTCCTGTGTAGTGACCAAGGTGAGTAATTCTGTCAGTAAAAAAAAAAAATGAGGAACTAATTCCAGGAAGTAAGATTCTTTTTAGTTTGGGGCCATAACATTGAACCAGAAAGTTCTTTTCTTTTTCATGGAATACAAACCAACCATTGGAAGTGTGTGTGTGTAAATAAAGATCAGAAATATGTAGATGCCTCCTTATGGCCATTCGATGTATTTTCTAGAGTAACATCTTGGTAAGTTCCATCCTTTTGTGTTTTACAGCATGGGACATGGTTTTCTCCTCTCCCATAGTGTGGGTTCCCAGAGAGAGTGTCCCTCCAATTGTCTATGACTGTGCTTTCTCTATGGCTCATCCCTGTGCCTGGAGCACCAAGGCTGCTCAGCGATTTTGTCCAAATGACCAGATGAGTAAATGTGTGTTGTGTTTTGTTTTTCTGACTGCGGCTCCATGTTCCCAAGTGCTTTTCTCATTCACTCTGTTTGATTTACTCTGGGTGCTGACTTTCTATGTTTCCTGCCCTGTATGTGTGTACCGGTCCTTGAGGTGTGTTTCCCATGGTTTACCTTTGCTGAACTCTCTGAATTCTGTGGTAGAGTCTGCTCTCCAGAGAACATACCAGAAATATCTCAGTATGCTTTTCTTGTTGTATATATTACAAGCATTCTGAAGGAAAGCAAACAGAATTGGGTGACTGGATACAAGGAATGACCTCTTACAGCTTAGATCTAAGGATGGCTACGTGATATGCAAGTGAAAATAAGATTTCCCTGAAAATTTTTGTTGTCTGATGTATTTGCCATGCTTTTACATCTTGCTTGGAATATGTACAAAATGCCTGGCCTGAAGAATTGCAGTGAGGGTAACGTTTTGTCAGCATTGGCCAGTCCCACTGCCAAATCTTCTTTATCATCACATTAGGAATAGTGACTAGGAAATCATTCTAGGAGGGAGTGCTCAATAACGGTATTGAAATATTCCCTCATTAATTACTGAGTTGTGGGTTTCTCATAGGAACCTGTTTCCCCAGGTGCACACCCTCACACACACACACACACACGAGCCACATACAATAGGAGCTTGTTTTTTTTTTTTTTTTTTTTTTACCAGACTATTGCTAGTCAGCTATTTTTTGCTTTAATACCAGGTGTTAGCAATTTTCTTTCTTTTTTTTTCTCTTTTGTAGAGACAGAGTCTCAACTTATTGCACTCAGTAGAGTGCTGTTGCATCACAGTTCACAGCAACCTCCAGCTCTTGGGCTTAGGCGATTCTCTTGCCTCAGCCTCCCAAGTAGCTGGGACTACAGGCACCGGCCACAACACCTGGCTATTTTGTTGTTGTTGTTGTCATTGTTGCAGTTTGGCCAGGGCCGGGTTTGAACCCCCCACCCTTGGTATATGGGGCCGGCGCCGTACCCACTGAGCCACAGGCACTTCCCAGGTGTTAGCAATTTTCAATCTCATTAGCAGATACAGTAATGACAACACTTGCTTTCTATTAACTAACATTCTGGGTATACTATCCCACTTAATCATTGCAGTAATGTCATACAGTGGTATTATTATCTCCATTCTACAGATCAAGAGACTGAGACTAAGGAAAATTAAATGATTTTTTTTTTTTGCCAAGTGTATTTAATTTATATTGGAATTACTAGAGTTTGGAATTAAACACAGAGACTAAATACTTCCAACCTCCAAACCAGTGGCATTAACTATAATCCTGCATTGATTTCCAGGCTTGCCACAAAGCACATTGGCAAGCCCAATTATCATATTTCACATTTATCCTGACTTACAGCCTTATGTTTTAAACAATGTTTTTTTAAATGCTATGTTTTTTACTTTGGGGTCTAGCACACAAATTTTAAATCAAAACTGATTGGTATGTTTGTTCTCGAGCAAGAGGATCTCCTTTATCACTCCTTATATCCACCCCCACGTGAGGGGAACGTGGTCTGGTATTATAAAAAACACTTGCATTCACTGGCTTTTGGCAACACCTCTAAATCACTCCCTCTCTCTTGCATTCTGTTCAGCTTTTAAATCCTGCTATTTTTTTTTTTGTTGTTGGCTGAATCAACATGTGAACCTCATTTTGCAGGATTTGTTAAAAGTATAATTAAAATGTTGTATAAAGGTTTAGGCCAAATTGGCCTGGATCCTAGAACCCTCTCTAAGCAAAACCTCAAGGAATATACGTTCATGGAAAAGGTTTGCTCTCTGGGATTCCCTCCCACTCGCGTTAACCTGATATTTTGCTTATTCTGCTATGAAATTCCTCAGAGGAGTGAAACAGTAGCTTGCCTCATTAAGACTCATCATTTACAAGATGTTGACAAATGTTGGCATTTATCCTGTTAACATAATAAATGTGAGAAAAATGACCATTTGGCATAGACAGTTCCATGCAAAATGCAAGCATGGTTAAGAATGAGGATGATTTGTTATGTCTAAGCAGTGTCGTTCAGTGCTACATATTGAAATAAATATGTTTTGCAAATAATTATTTCTTCTTTGCCCCCCAAATATAATTTTTCTTCTTCTTCTTTTTTCTATTTCTTTTTTTTTTTTTTTCCTTCTTTTGGCAGCGGGCAGGCAGGGTAGTTCAAGACATAATCAAAAACAGAACTCAGAAAAAAAGATATAAATCTTGTTTATTTATTTTTTCACTTTAATAAAGTTTTGACTTTTTCTTCCTTTGGCAGAAAGCTATTAATTTCGCCTAATGTTTCAAACACGTGGTCATGCTTTTTATACCCTATGTAGTTATCTTTAATTTTAAAGCAAAGTAAATGAAAAGAAAGTAAGTATATAAAAATAAATACAAATTACAATTAGCTGATGTGATTTTTTTTTATTGCAAAGGATTTAATCTCTATTAGTGAAAACGTGTTGAGAATTCACTTTGTTTATGTTTAAAGAATTTGAATTTGACACACATACACTTATATCAGGAAACAGAAAAGTAGCCTCTGCCATCCAGGAGCCGGCCTGGTACTCACAGCCAGTTCTGCGTCCTGGGGAACATAATTTCAGAGAACATCAACCATTTGGTGGTGGGTCAATATAAAAACAACACCATTGCATAATCATGGCTGCACATAAACAAAATCATGAACAGTGTGTAAACCAATGGTCCCCAGCCCCTTTGGCACCAGGGACTGTTCATCAAAGACAATTTTTCCATGGATGGGTGCAGAGGGGGACATAGATTTCCAGAAGGAGCACACAACCCTTGTAGCACAGTTTACCGCTGGGGCCACCCTCCTGTGAGACTCTGATGCCCCTGGTGATCTCACAGGAGGTGGAATTCAGGCGGTGGTGACAGCACTATGGAGCCGCGATACATACAGGTCAAGCTTTGCTCGCTGGACTGCAACTCACCTCCTGCTGTGCTGCTGGGTTCCTAACAGGCCACCCACAGCTACTGGTCAGAGGCCTAGGGGTTGGGAGCCAAAGGTCTAAACCACATCAATGACCAAACATCTCCCCTTCCTGGCTCTTATAGGTGACTTCTGCTTTTTGAGCAATTAAGTGCACTGGTAGCCTTACTTTAGTCTTCCCTCCTACAAGAGACTTATAAGGATCATAGGATGGACTGTGTTTCCTGACAGCACCCAATCTGCACCAAAGCTTTGCTTCCTGGAATGCTCCCCAGTTTCACTTAATGCAAACTGAGTCCTGTAAGCCCTTCTAACACCCTCTGATGAGACACTACGTGGTGCCCCTTAGTATGCATTCTGCCTCTCTGCAGTGAGCAACAGTCCAAGTTATCCCATACAGGTGTTCTCTGGGAGTCAGGGGCTGGAAGGCACAGACTCTGCATAAGCAATAACACAGTCGTACTCCTGAGAAACACAGGCTGCCTACCTCACAGCAGTCACTTTCCAGGTGAATGTTTACATTTGAAAATATTCCTTTTAAAAATAATGTTTTCAATCCATTTTTGCAGTATCCCTGAGGCAAGTATGGTATAATAGTTCAAGCGGACAGACAAGTTAAGATGAAAATAGTTCAGGGACTTAATAGTTTACATTTAAAAGTAACAAAGTCACCATTTGAATCTGACTTTCTGAATTTTCCCTCTACGCTTCACCTTAATGTTGGAATTGGATCAAGCACTGTCCCGTTACTTAGACCTTGTTGAACATTATCTCTTTATCTATCTATAGAACATTATCTCTAATAGACCAGAGGCACCAAGAAGGCAAGTGGCTATTTCACGTTCATTTCTGTATGGCTATTTCTGTTGGCACATATAAGGTACTCAATAAACTTTTGTTGAACTCAACTAAGGAAGAAGTCAGAGAAGGAAGCTGTTCCTTCTAACGTAAAGAACATAGTTGGACAGCAATTGTAAAGTTTTTCAACCTTTTTTGTCTCACAGCACACTTGAACCTATAGTTAAACTTCCGCAGTGCACTTGAACTATCTCTGGCTCAGCGAGTGGGGCACCAGCCCCATATACTGAGGGTGGCGGCCCCGGTCAAACTGCAATAAAAAAATAGCTGAGCATTGTGGCGGGCGCCTGTAGTCCCAGCTGCTTGGGAGGCTGAGGCAAGAGAATCGCCTAAGCTCAGGAGTGGAAGGTTGCTGTGAGCTGTGATGCCACAGCACTCTACTGAGGGTGACAAAGTGAGACTCTGTCTCAAAAAAAGAATAAAAGGAAGCATATACTTACTGTGCTTTGAACGTCTTTCAAAAAATAATTTAATTAATGGCTGTTAGAAATTTTTGCAGTACACCTAAGATCCCCTCACAGCACACCAGTTGAAAATCACTGTTGTAGAGGATTTTTCAAATATGGATTCTTTTCAAGCTGAGAGCAAAAGATAGTTGCAGATTTCTGAGTACCAATAACAAGCCAGTTGTACTTCAGAGACAGAATATTTGCTCCTGTGGGGAACTAGAACTGGTTTGAAAGGGCTCTGCTCATAACCTGAAATTCGAACACCAGCCAGGGAGGTGACCGAGACAAGTTTGAAACAGAGATGTGATGACGACTTACACAAAATCTTCCAACATCTGCCTTCTCAGACATGAAAAAAAAAAATACAAAAATGGGAGGAAAAACATGAATCAGTACTAAAAATTAGGAGACAGATATAATCCAAATTTAAGAAACTTTGAAAAATGCGTGTTAGATACAAGACTGAGGGGATGAGATTAAAAACAGAGTTTGGGACCAACTTTCCACTTCCCTCCCTATGAAAACAAGTCTGGGTGAGAAATCCACAAAAGCTTCTCCGGACTGCAGGGAAATAGCCCAATTTGAAGGGAAAACCCTGGAGAAGAAAAGAGAACACATGTTAAGATGAAAATATCCACTGGTAAATATCAGTGATGCCTCTGATACAGCGATCAGAATGTTAAGAACAGCGATACCACTAAGATGATGATGTGTGTATTACCCTTGTATTCTATCACTACTGTTAACATAGGTCACTTAAAAATGTATTTACACTATGATTACTAACATTCAAATATGCATCCCAATGAGGACAAAGTAAAAAGACATAGCCATAGGGGCTAGAGTAGGTTGATAGTGATATAGGAAAATATGCAATGAGAATAACATAAATTAAAATGATCACAAGAGTCCTATGAATAATTCCAGCCCAAATGCTACTGTCTTCCCCCTTTATACCTTGTCTCAACCCTGCCTGCCGAGGGTAGCCTGAGCCCCAGCAAAGGAGCTGAAGGCAGGAGGGGCAGCTGGGTCCACCATGGCTTCATTCCCACTTGTTCACCTCTTCACTTCATTTGGTCCTCCGCAAGCTTAGATGTAGAGCATTTTTGTCCACCCACATCTTTTCTTCCTGCCCACCTCTTGCTTCCTGCTCATAGCTCATGTCTTCCCACTCAAAACTTCTCTCTTCCGTGGAGCTGGGGTGGTCGTCCCTGGGGTTTGCCCTTGGAAACCTGCCTGGGGAGTGACCTGTGCTGGGTGTTTATCTCCAGCTCCTTTCCTTCAACTCTCATTCTGGCAGATTGGTAGCAGACAATTGGCAGAGCACTCTCTTTAGAAAAGGAATGAGGTCATCTGCACATCTCAGTGTGGAGTAATTACATTGCATTTCTAAAAGGTGCGCTAATACCCTGGAGACAGACATAACACTTAACTGTAGACGTGTCATGGTCCTATTTTAAGAACTACTTATGTCTAACATTTTCAAAATTGAGATAATCTCACAGTACCTGAAGTATTATTACTATTAAAGTTTTAAAAATTGGATAAACACACTCGGATGTGATAAAGAATGTCCAGCAGGGTATAGGGCACATGTCTGAGTCCCAGCTACTTGGAAGGCTAAGATGAGAGGATTGCTTGAGCCTAGTAGGTCAAGGTCACAGTGAGCTATGATCACATTACTGGAGTCCAGCCTGGGCAATAGCGCAAGACCCTGTCTCTAAAAGAACAACACCAAAAAAATGTTCAGACTGTACAGAAAATTACTATCAGGAAGAGATATACAAGACTTTTTAATAATATCCCTTATAATAAAACATGGGAACAAATTAACACATAATAATTATATGTAAATATATGTTTTCTAATTCAAGTATTACTTGGTTTAAAAATTTGAAACAATATAGAAATAGGCTCATTCAATATTCATGTTACTGTGTTTTAGCATTCATAGGGTCAGACTTTAATAGTATTTCAGTACTATCACTGTTTAAATGATGTTACTATTGTTCGTAATATATGCAAGTTTTGTTAATGATACATTTATCTAGTATCAAGGCTTTTAATTAATTCTAAAATATAATTGATGATGGAATAAATCAGAAGCAAATGAATAATGCTTACTGGTGGATCATGTGTATTTATTTAAGATAGAGTAAAAAGGACTGTTATATGGATCTAGGCTTTTTGTAATGTCCAAATGTACTATTTTTATGGTGCTTTTGGCCACTCCAGAGAGTTGGTCTAAAGATCAACCATTTTGAGTGTCATCTTGAATAATAAATTCATTTATTCACTCACTTTAAATTTCTCTGTCAAATATTTAGGAAGTACTTGTCCAGTGCAAAACACTCGGCTAGGTATAGTCAGCAGGTCAAAGAAATGCATATATCCTGATGGGATTTACAGGAAGTGGGCCATTGGTATGCTCATATTCAGCATTCATGGTTTAGTCCTTGAAGGTCCAAGGCATGTGGAATTTTTTGCTTTTTCTGCAGATGCATTTGCATTTCCTGATGATAGACTGTGATGAGCTAGAAGTCAGACACTTAGCAACCACCTGCGCTGAGTAGCCTGTTAGTTGGTTCTGTTCTCAAAATCTCATCCCCAGTCATTAAAGTCACCCCAAGTTACCATTCAGTAAATTTACAAGACTATAACAAGATGGTGGAATTCTTTTTTTTTTTTTTGTTTTTTGGCCAGGGCTGGATTTGAACTCACCATGTCTGGTCTATGGGGCTGATGTTCTACTCCTTGAGTCACAGGCACTGCCCAAAATGGTGGAATTCTTAACATGAGAAACTTATTTTGTCTTTGTGTGGGCTCATCCCTTATGAAGGCAGTAGGGCTTCCATATGTTCCAGGGTGAATACTATGAACTCACTATCTTAAGACCTGGAGACTCACTCCTAGCTGCAGAGTGAAGGAAACTAACCCTTCACACATCATCTACTTTCTGGAAAACTGGCTAGTAAGTACTAGCCACTTTGGGTGATTGCTTTTGAGTGAATGTTCGGGAAGTTTAGTAGGATAGACGGCCATCCTGAAAGAGACTGCTAGGATTCAGGGTCTACATGGATCACTATGGAGTTGACCAAAACCAGAGGCTACCTGGTAATCAATCAACCTGACTAATCACTTGCCCTCGAAAGTTCTCGGCCTGTTCATTGCTGCCTCAGCTGCTACATGAAAGCATCAATGCCCTGCACATTTTCTGGAACGGACAGTCACTCATAGGAGAGTCATTTGAGTTAATATGGACTACTGTCCATGTGTTTATCCACAATGGAGAAATGAAAGAAATTTTATGGAGATTTAGGTTCTGCTTCTCTTAATTCTAGAAAGGGTTCATTTGAATATGAAATGAAAGGTTGAGACAGTTCACACCTCAGGGAATATTCTTACCTGCATTTCTACAATATGAAAACAAATCCAAAAACACTTCTGATATTACTTTCAACGTGTTTAAATGCAGTTTCATTGGGAATTAGTATTTTCAGATCTGGCTTTGAGGACTGTCCTCAAACTTTAATCCAAAGAATTTCAGAGAATAATCCATTCATACCCAGGGGAGTAAATCTCTAAAAGTGATTTAACTTCTGATAGAATCTTTCTACTGTGAATTTATCTCAGGATGCATTTGGATTTTATTTTGGAAAATAATCTTTAAATAAATCTGAGCAGGTAATACAAACAAATGGAAAGTATATTCTTGATGGCAATAGGAAACTTAAGAGTTTCTCATCCTCAAGAGATACAGGCCTGAGATTTGCACTGGAGGAGTGATATAGTTTCAGATGTAAGGTGTTTATGAAAATTGGTATGTGAATATTTACAAATTTGAAGCTGCAGAATAAGGTCACTTTATTTGTATACTCTGATATAAATCCCTATTTCCTTTCATGCTTTTGTTTGCTTTTGGGAGATTGCCAACTTCAAATAAAACACTAGCTACAGTATTAGATCATCTGATCTAACTCGAATACACACCAAAAATGACAACTATGGTTTTAGAAAGTTCATTTCCTGCCGTTAGCCATAGAGAACAATGAACTTTCCTATAATCAAATATAGACAAACATTTAGCTCAGGTCTTTATGTTATTTTCAGAGTTAATGCTATTGCATGTTTTAAGGTGAAGTTCATTTTGTGTATGAGATGAAAGCATCTTGGAAATACGAACTTGCCTGCCAACGGGAATTATGAAATTGTTCTAGTATGAACCATTGATCCAGGACTCAGGGATCCCTCCCTGCTATGTTTTAACATAATATTTTTGTAAAAATTTGACTACTAATATATAAAAAACAGAAAATAAAAGGGTTAGGTTGTCTGTTGACTGGCACATGTATAGACCTCTTCAGTGACCTAAATTTGAACAAGGCTGGATTCTAATGGCTTAGAATGTTTTCCATTAAATGTAAGAAAAATCCAGTTAATTAATTAGCCCTTGGTGTTAAATGAGTTTTTAAGACTGAGAGACAAGAGGACTGTGGGATTTATGGTGACTTGAGAGTGAACAGTAATGATGTTGAACCCAGAGTGCCTGTTAATATGGGCTACTTTGCAGCTGGGGGTCCAGTGACTGTCAGTGGGCAGGTGTGGCAGCAAGACCTCATTGAGTGAGTGTCTCTTACCATCAATGCCTCTGCCTAAGTCTTGTTTTCTCTCGTAGTCAACAATATCAGACCGTGCTTCATTGTTTTATGTTTTCTCCTGATATAATTTTAGATTATCTGGACAATAATTTCATGTTAATATAAACACAAAACATGCTGCTCATGGCAGATTTCCTTTATTTTTTAATTTTTTTAGAGACAGAGTCATTTTGTCACCCTCGGAAGAGTGCTGTGGCATCAGCTCACAGCAACCTCCAGCTCTTGGGCTTAGGTGATTCTCTTGCCTCAGCCTCCCGAGTAGCTGGGTCCACAGCTGCCCACCACAATACCTGGCTATTTTTTGTTGCAGTTTGGCTGGGACTAAGCTTGAACCCGACACCCTCAGTATATGGGGCCAGCGCCCTACTCACTGAGCTACAGACGCTGCCCATGGTGGGTTTCTTTTAGTCAAAACCTAGACCAATCATGGATCATCACAGAAATAGGAAAGCTGTGCTTTTTCCATATGGTCCTTGGTCATAGCAAGTGCTAAGGTTTTGGTAAATTTACCAATTTAGGATGTGATTTATTTAAATTTCTTTTCCAGTTATCACACAGGAAACCAAATTTCACTACGGGGGAAATACTTGCTTTTGCATTATAAAAGCTAATTTGCTGGGATGGGATAATGTATTTTATCTCCAATTACCATTCTAACCCTTTACATATAGAGATATTATGACTGTTATTCTATTTCTTTGTAGTGACACAGGTGAAAACTCACAATGCATTCATTTAGCAAGCAAATTAGATGCCTATTCACGTTTTTATGTTAATCTTTGTTGCGCAATTTTTGGCTTAATTCATTTTTTATATATGGAGTATTGAGCAAGATGTATCTGATCTGTCTGAATCAGGTTAAACTGTCTTGCTTTCCAGAGGACCCTAGGGTTAAATCAGCCTCATCCCCCACAGGATGTTAGCTTCATAAAGACAGTGATATTTATCTGACTATTGTTTTTCCTGCTGTTTCCTGCCTAGAAGACCATTGATAATTTTTTTGCATGTGGAATCAACTCAGACCCTTAAGTATGACACAACTCCAAACCCTAAAAGCATCCTGTTTTTCTGAGAATAATTAGCAGAGCAGCCTCAGTCAATGATAGCACTTGAAAGATGTTGGAAAAGGCATTTCTTCCTATGCACCCCTTTTAAGAAACATTAAACCCTCCTATTCTTATAAGGGCCAATTAAAGATATTTAACATATTCTGATCTAGAAATGAATTGTCTGGAAATTTAAGAGCTGATTAGTAACAATTGAACAAAGTCAACCTTTAGTCTTTTTCAAGTAGGTATAAATAATGTGTATCATAAAAACGGTGAATTGTTAAGTCATGGGAAACAAAGTTAAGATATTTAAAGAAGCCAATTTATTGCAAAGAGCTCTTTAGCTAATTATTCTTAGAAAAGTAGATGCTTCTTGGCTTACAAAGATCATACCCCCTTCAAACATATAGACCTGGGGTAGGATATTCTACTTAGCAAAACCCTCTCAGTTCTCAGTGTGGCCACTTAGGAGAGATTTGAGAGATTGTCTAGATGTCTCCGAAATGTTACCTCATTTTTTAGAGATTGTCTGCAATATCATTGAAGGCACTTAAGCTTAGAGACTAATCCCTTGTTAAAATACAGATATCCATGGGAAGGATGACATTTTAAGCTGTTACCTGTCATTTTTCCTCCTTTGTAGGAAATGGCTAAAATCAAGTTCTGTAAGATGGGATGAAAGCAGAGACAATAAAGGATTCAGCTGCTAAAGGTGGGGGGGGGGTAAGTGTCACGCTTCTCAGGACCCAGTTCTTCTATGTCAGGCATGCAGTCAGGTTAGCACAAGCCCCGTCCAAGGGCTGAGTCCTGGATCATAAAATCTAGAGTTCCTTTTTCTCATTTCTTGGCTCAACTACCTGATTAGGTTGGGAGGAAGGCCCCTGAATGAGTCAGTTCTCGTTATGTTCATTTTGAAATGATGTTGGGAGATCCTGCCATTTTGACACTGTGGATGAACCCAGAGGACAGTGTGCTAACTTAGACCAAACACAGACAGAAAAATACTGTTTGATCTCACTTGTACATGGAATCTGAAAAAATAAAGTCGAACATATAGAAATAGAGCTGCAATTGCTGGGGTGGGGCAGGGAAGACAATGGGGAGATGTAGGTCAAAGGGTAGAAAGTTTCAGTTGTACAGGGATGGAATGGACAGCAGGAGGACCAGAGTTACTATTGTATATTGAATTTGCTGAGAGAGTAGATTTTAGGTATTCTGAACACGCACACACACAGAGAGAAGTAACTGGAATGTGATGCATAGGTTAAATTGCCCACCTGTAGAAATCATCTCAGTGCGGATATGTATATCAAAACATCGTGTTGTACACCTTAAATTTATATACAATTAAAAAAATGGTATTCTTTGAATTGAAAATGTTAGGGAAAATGTGAAAGTACTTGTAAGCTGTATTTGGCCACACTGGGTAACTATTTAAACACCCCTCACCCCTTCTTCTACTCTCTATCCAGGGATCTCCTCACTTTTTCCACCATTTTTGTTGCTGTTGTTGAGACCAAGTCCTGCTCTGTCACTTCACTGGGCTAGAGTGCAGTAACATCACTGCAACTTCCAACTCCTGGGCTCAAGCAATCCTGCCTCAGCCCCCCAAGTAGCTGGAACTACAGGCATGTGCCCCCACACCTGGCTAATTTTGTTTTCTATTTTTGATAGAGGCAGTGTTTCCCTCTTGCTCAGGCTGGTCTTGAATTCCTGAGCTTAAGTGATCCACCTGTCTCAGCCTCCCACAGTGCCAGGACTTCCAAGGTGAGTATGGACGACTCATACTCAGGTAACATAACTAATACCACACCACCTATGCCTTTTATAAACTCACAATCCTAAGAGGGTTCTATTTTTAATTACAATGTTTTAGGGAAAGGCAATTTTCCTGGGTCTACTATAGAGGCTGTAATACTGTCATTTTTGTTTCATTGAAAGAAATGACTAACTAAAATCAGATTCTAAGCAAGAGTTGATATCTTCAAAAAAACTTCAACTCAATAATGTGTTATATTATAAAATAGTCATGCACTGACCAATCATGCCTTTGATCTAAGAATATTCTTCAGCATTTTGGTCAAAGTTTATTGTTTTCTTCTAGCAAAAAGTAGTTCTTTCAAAAATACCTAGGCCCCTCCCAAAAGAAACTCATTCTCACTGTCTTTACTTACCCACATTCACCAGGTGCATCCTTGCCTTTTTTATTTTAAAGGCAATATTCCCCTATTTCTACAAAGTTGAGGCAAGGATAAGAAATTAATATGTAATGATTGAAAACCCCTGGTTTGGGTAGATTTAGGCTACTGTGAGAATAATAACAATAAATGTTCTGAAAAATATTTGCAATTAACCATGTGTTATACTGTAGTGTACATCTTAAAAAAACATACTGATTGGATTTTTTTGAATGACCGGCAAGCTAAAAGACATGGACTTCATTTGCAAAAAATGTATAATTCATGTGTTAATAACTAGACAGGTGATAGAATAATATTTTATAAATAAGGCTCCAATTAATAGTGACCTAGGATTTTAGAACAGAAAGAAAACATATATTTTTTTCAGGTTAAAAGATTTATAGAAGAAATAGATGAAAGGCTCTTCGTGGGCTTTGAGGTGCACAGATGTAGGACATGCAGATATGGAGGGGAAGTGTGGGAGAAGGCAGCCATGATGCATTATCAATTGTGACATGAGTAGGAAAGGGGATCTGGTCATAAAAGCACATTGATCCAAATTATAGGAGGACAGAGGTAATCACCTAGCCCATCAGTGTACTCTTGATGGTACAGGCAATGGGGCAGACCCTCTCTGAGTATATTAAACAGAGAGAACCATGCTAAGGATTGTACATTAGGAAAGTTAATCTGACATATTTGTGTGGTGAAGAGGAAGAGTCGAAGGCAGATAGTCTGCTTATGAGGCTATTTCGACAGCTCCCGTAGAACATTGACTATCCTGGGTATTGAATGCTAATCCTGGGGATATTTTCAAAACAGAATGGACAGCAAGAAGAAAAATGATTTTAAGTATACATGAAAGCAGGTGGAAGGTAGACTTGCAAATAGGTTTGAGGCTAATGGAATGTGCACAAGTGAAGATAGAACTTTAATTTCTTCTGTGTCCAGAAGCAGGTGAAGAGAAATGAACGCAGGAATATTTCCCTTTCACGTAATATCTGCACCAGCCACAATAGTGTATGAACCCTTTCCAATTATAGCTGCAAGTACATCATACACTGTCTTTGTATCCCACTCAATATTAGGTCAATAATCCGAGACATAATCACATCAGCAAATTCAATCTATTGTGACCTGAAAATTGAGAAACAGAACCAATCTTGACCAAAATTAATCAAAATAATCTGGGTGTTAACAAAAAATAAACATGGAAGAACAAATATAGTTGGCTGCAAACATGAGTATCTGCCACTGGTATTAAAAACATCAAATATTTCCATAACATTAATTCACCTCTTAGCCATGTGGATTTTGTCATGGACTCAACAAAGTATATGGTAAGAGCTGGTAAAAAAACATCTGGAAACTGCGAAGCAGAACTCAAAGCAATGTGAAGGTGCCCCCAACCCAACAGTGTATATTAAAAATGGGTGCATTTAGAGAATTCAAACAGTTATTCTAGTTGGGCTTTCCCTGTTCTCTCTTCCTCCCACAAATACAATGAATATTTCTCAACCTTCCTTGCAATGTATCTGGGGTCCCTGTAACAAAATGTTAACTCTAACTGATAACATCACAATTATAAAATGTAGAATTCTCTTGAAGCTATAATTGTCACCTCAACACTAACCATATCATGTATTTTTTTTTCTTTTTATTTAATCTTAAATTAATATGAAGGTATAAATGTTTAGGTTACATTGTTCTCACTTCTGAGGTAAAGTTCATGCAGAGTTTTTTTTTTTTTTTTTTTTAATTATTATCCTTGTACTGAGGGTAGAAAGTATCTATCTCAGGGACTGAAAATCACAGTTGAAGGAAAAGTAGGTAAAGATAGACATGCAAATATCCCCAGCTAAAAATTTCAAGTTTTATTTCTGGATTGCTTTCGTCTGTATGGTAATTCTTTATTACAGGGCTCACAGTCATTTTCTTTGATCATGGATGGAGAGAGTGACAAGAGATGGACCTCTGGAGATGGCAGCCTGACAGCCTTTAAATCAAGGAGGATCTCTTTCTTAGCAAGAATCAAGATTAAACAGACTAATGAATCAATGCTTTAGACCGTCCACTCCTGGGAGATCGCATCAGAGTCCCATCAACCTCGGTCAGGTCAGGGAACATTCTTTGCTGTCAACTGGCAAGTCTCCTATTGTTGTGTTGAAACTGTTGCTCTTTTCTGGGAAATTACTTTACTTAATGGAGACAGATGTCACCCCACATAATGTTATAGTTCTTCACTAGGATCCAAAGGGTAAGATCCTTTTTAACCAATGTAGTGTTCAAAGAGATGCAGTTGTGTGTATTTTATATTCCAGAATCAGTTTCTTTCCACCACTGGTCAATTTTATTTTTAATAGGGATTTTTAAAAAATATTCAAAACCTCTGCAATTATTAGTTTATTAGTATTATCCAGCACTCAGATATTCCGTATTCTTCCTGAAATTACATAAACAAATGCAAATGGAAAGAATCCAAGTCAAAATTTTATAACAAAACAGCACTCCATCAGAAAAGCATGTAAAATCACAAGAACACTATTTTCGAATACTGGCACTTTGAAAGAATGATAATGTCAAAAATACACACAATTGCCAAATTGTTCCCTAAACTTCTAAGCAGATAAACATGAGTCTAATGAATGAGTGTGGGTTTTGAAAGGAAAAATTAAATTCAAATAAATTGACTAATTTTTATCAAGATGGGAAGTTTAAACATCTTCTTTCCTCTTATCAATTTGATTCAAAAGGGGCAAACCAAAACACAAGAAAGTATAACCTATTTTAAAGGTTGGCCCAATTAATTAAAGATACTCTTTTTTTTTTTTTTTTTTTTTGAGACAGAGCCTCAAGCTGTCACCCTGGATAGAGTGCTGTGGCATCACAGCTCACAGCAACCTCCAATTCCTGGGCTCAAGCGAGTCTCCTGCCTCTGCCTCCCAAGTAGTTGGGACTACAGGCACCTGCCACAATGCCCGGCCATTTTTT
>CAUYRH010095062.1:0-14472 GCA_963574655.1 Perodicticus potto
CTTTGTCTTTTTTTTTTTTTTTTAGACAGATCCTCAAGCTGTCACCCTGGATAGAGTGCTATAGCATCACAGCTCACAGCAACCTCCAATTCCTGGGCTCAAGCGAGTCTCTTGCCTCTGCCTCCCAAGTAGCTGGGACTACAGGCGCCCACCACAACGCCTGGTCATTTTTTGGTTGCAGCTGTCATTGTTGTTTGGCGGGCCCGGGCTGGATTCGAACCCGCCAGCTCAGGTGTATGTGGCTGGCGCCTTAGCCCTTTGAGCCACAGATGCTGAGCCCTTTGTCTTCTTTTTAATCTTTACTTTTTTTTAGTCCCCATCAATACTATCTCTCATGAAAGAAAATTACTAAGGCAAGTCTCAAAGGAAGCAAGTAGAAGAAGAGTGTGTTCTCTCACCAACGTTGGCAGCTCCTAGTTAAATGAAATATTGAATGAGAACGCCACTACCTTGTCCTCACATTCAACATCAAGAATCACAATGTGGTCCTGTCACTAGATGCCACTTGTCTTAACTGAAGAGAGAGAAAAAAAAAAAAAAATGATGAGATCTAGCAAAAGTCTTAACAGCCAAAAGCCAATACCTCCTTTATACTTAATAAAAAGTATGAGTTTTAAACCTTAGGCTGATTTCAATAAGGCCAGACTTTCAGGCAGTGTAAATGTAGTTCCAAGATTCTCAGTTCACTGAGGATAAAATTCCATGAGTTTTCACATCATGAGAAATATGAGCACACAGTTTATTAAGGATTCAGATCCTAATAATGAGGCTGAAAGTAAAAGAATATTTTGTGCAAAGATTTTCAAAAAAGCAAAGGCTAGGTGACCTCTGTGCTGTTGAAATGACATTATAGTTTTGTGTTCTTTCCATACTTTGCATCTAGATTTGAGGGGAAAAAAGTTATTAAATGTGTAAAAGCTTTGAGCCAAGGCAGATTTCAGGCTCTTAAGCTGATCAGAGAATTAAATATTCCATACTTGAAACATCCTTTAAATAATGTGTTTCTTGCCTTTTGTTAGCTTGTTTGTTTGTTTGTTTAAATCAAGGAGTCTGTCTTTGTTCAACTGCTGCTATTACCTGCAACTGAAGTGAGGGAGACTCATTAATACAGATTAGCGTCTGAAAGGGAGCAACACTTAAGAGAGAGCAATTCTTGTTTTCCTTTTCTGAATATTCTCTTGAGTGAAGAAAAGCCAAGGAGCTAGTTGCTAGAGGAGAATTGAGCCATCTCAAACAAACAAACAATAGGTTTAATCCTTTTTTACTCTGGTGTTTATAAAAGAGCAGATTACCCATAGTTGGAAAGATGTTCTGCTGCTCTGCGTTCTGATTACGGTAGCTGATGGCAACACCACGTGCGTCGTCCCCAACTTAATAATAATGCCTATTTTAATTCTTTCAGAAACAAAGTGATAAATTTTCACTACATTCAGCACTTAAATCTCTGCTGAGATGGCATACTTTTAGACCCAGAAGAAAGAATATATAAATAGGAGTCCTTGTGCAGGGAAACTTTATTACATGAACATTTTATTACACGATGTAAGAAATAATATTACAAGAGTTTGGCATGAAGTCAAACTCATTGCTCAAGATCGGATTTAAATATAGTATTATATTTTCATCTATTTTTGCCTTTGTCAAATTGACAGTCATCTTTTGTCTTGTAATTAAATATCAGTTTGGACCCTCAGGCCTCTGAAACAAATTGGTTGTATTCTTATATGTTAAACACTGACTTAATTCCGTTCAATCTTTTAATTCTTCTTCCTTTAATTACTTAGTAGCTAAAACTAATAACTGGTTTTGTTTCTTTAAACTTATTGTGTAGTCTTGCCAAAGCAAATTGCTATATCTGATTTCATGTGAGTGCCAAGTTGCTTAGCAACTTAAATCTGCGTTATATTTTATCTTTTTTTGCCTGCTCTTTAATCTCTAAATTTTTATCTGGGTGTAATTTTAGGAGTGTATCTATATTTATTCAGAATTTTTTAATTCACGCAGTGAACAGTTCGTTCTCCATTGAATTGGTAGTTGTGTGTTTGTGTGGGGCAGGGGTTGGAAGAAGGAGAAGAGAGAATAGGGGAAGAGTTGGGAGCCAGAAGAGGAGAAAATGCATTCATCAGATCCGATTCTTATACCTTTTAGGCTCTTAAATCTTACTGCTTTTTTCACCTTTTATATGTGGTTCACATGTTCTGTTTTTTCTTTCAGGTTCCCAGGCTCTTGTTTCTAACCTCAAGAAGTGGGGATTTAGTTATCTATACTAGTTCCTGCACAATTTCATGCATAATTGGCATTGAGGCTCAGAAGACTCTTAAAACAGATCTGATTCGGAGCCGTGTGTGGCTTTATCCCCAGAGAGAAATTATCCCTTTGGGAGGTTTGTCATCTTTGGCAGGAAGAAAATGGTGTTACTATTTTGTACTTTCATTGTGCCGTGGCAGACAGGCAGTGACTTTTCAGCCAGGTCCATAAGCTAATTGTAGAAATGATGGAAAGTGTCAGAATTTAAACAAAAAAAAGTCTTAGAGTTAGTGACAGTTGTCACTTTGCTTATTTTTCTGCTATTTGCTGTAATAGGCACCAAACTATAAAGGAACATTTGAAGGAGAAAAAAGATTTGTTTCACACATGCATAATATTGAAAGGAAATGAGGTTTAAACATGGGTGTACATTCCCTCGGAATGTAATTACCTTATATTACCCGATCAGTCACTCTTCTTCATCAGGGTCCAGAAATTATGTCTCCAGAATCTCTCCATTTCTTGTAACCTTTTCATAAATGCATATTCAGAGATGTGTTTCTTGCAAATCAAGAAAACAAATGGTGATGGGGAGATTGAGGGCTTATTAATTTTGTGCTTTTTTTTTTTTTGAGAACCACTGCTTCAACCCAGCTATTATTTGTCTCAGGCATGAAAACCATCTTCAAGCTAAAACCTGTGAAATGCTGGTTTCAACATTTTTTAAATTTTGTTTTTACATTTTAGATTGGGTATCAAATTTACATAAGGTGATGACAATACTTGTTTAGTGAATACTAAATTAATTTTGGTTTCTGTTTATAGAATCTAAGGTATTTTTGACATCTTTGTATTTTCAATCTGCTTTTTCTTTCTTTTTCTAATTAAAAAATATTTTTTAGATGCTCCGGAATATACGATGAAGACTTTCTGGACTAGGTTCATTTATTTTGTATCTTTATTACTTGCAAAATTTTCAAATAGCTTCTTATCTATTCTTTTAAACATAAGTAGCAGATGAAAGTGTCTCTGTGTGCCTTACAGCAGAACAGTTGGGTGCAGCCTAAATGCTGCCGAGCCTGTGGGTAAGGACAGGGTCTGAACTGCTCTCCTAGTGATCTGAGTCGTGCGCAGAAGATGGGGAAGATCACCTCTACTTGTGTTAGTTCTTACTGGGGACCCCCCACCCCCAGGCACCTAATGACACAACAGATTAAGACGAGAAAAGCCTAATTAATTTTATGAATTTTTATACATACACGAGGATTCTCACAGAGAGTGAAGACTTGAAGCAGAAAGATTTTATAAGTTTCAGGCAAATTAATGATACATTTGTGAAGAAATGACAAGAGAAAGGAGTCTGGGGTAGGGATAATACATTTTTCCTAGGAGCTATATGGGGTGGGGGTGAAGCTAGTGGAAGATAAGGACTATTTTCTAACTTTCTACAGATCCATGGTGGCATCAATTCCCAGTCTGCAATAGTAAGGGTCATTTTCTCATCCTAGTATTAGAAAACTCTTTTCAAAGGAATTTTTATGGCACGTTGCAGGTAAGAAAGGGCACATCAGTCCTTTCTGCAACTGCGACTTCTCAGAGGTCAACGTGAAATAATCCATGTGCCAAATTAGAATATCTGGGGGTAGCATGTCCTTAATTCCTTCAGATGCGTGTGCCATATATGTCTATAAACATGTCTTTCAACTTCCGCCACCAAGCGAGTTCCCCCTCGGTCCCCTTATCTTTTGCCTGCTTAGTTTTACACATATTCTGGGTTACACAAAGCTACCAGAAGAAACCCGGCCTCTGCCATTACCTAACATGTAAAATTCAATATCCATACGATAGAGTTGAGTTACTGGTATACCTGGACTCTACCAGACTTGTAACTCCTTTTTTTTTTCCAGTGTTTGGCCAGGGCTGGGTTTGAAGCCACCACCTCCGGCAAAGGGGGCCGGCACCCTACTCCTTTGACCCACAGGTGCCGCCCCAGATTTATAACTCTTTAAGAACCAGAAAAAACTCTTGTTCTGTTTATAAGTAAGCAAAGTACTTTCTCTCCAGCTTATCCCATACTATGTACTTGGGCCATTAAATGTCCTTGTGTAGAGGCTCAGAATGTGAACACACAGGGGTTCATCAGGGTTCATAATGTCTCCCTCAAAAAGTTTTGTGGGTTACATTGGGGCAGGTAGTATTCTATCCCCCCAACCTCGCTCCACATTGACTTATTGATTAAACAACAACAACAACAAGAAAACCCAAGGAACTTCTGACCTTCCACATAATACTACAGAGGTTCCTGCACCTATGTCTCAAGATGAATTTATTCTGGAATTTATGTATTTCATATGGGTGTGTAGAAGGATGTTTCTTACTAGTAGCAGCTGGCCAAAGTCACACTGAATACATTGTGATATCTTTTCATTGGTAAATAGAATTAATCTCCAAAGGAAAGCTGGGGAACATGAAGTTTAAATCGTCATCCCCATAGCAGTTTGGCTTTTTTGCCTGGTGATGAAAGCAATGAATGATGGAACTTGCTTTTGGCAAAGAATTTTAGGTCAGTTGGAAGGGTCTGTCCTCTCTGGAAGGGATACATTCTAGAAGAAATTAGCTGGGGTTGCTGTATCAACTTTCTGAAATTGCTTCCTCTCAGTAGTGAGGATATACTTTGATATAGGTTACATTTCCTTCTTGTAGATCTGCCAAGTCTTTTCTGGCCTAAGATATTGTACACTGTTTTTACCTTTTAGGAAAGACTTACCAATCAGACAGGGAAAGTGTGCTGCCAAGAGAAAATCACTGAAATTCTTGGGTGGATATTTGGCATACAAGCTAAGAAATCCCAATTGTAAACAAAAGTTTTAGTGTCTTTCTGTTCTTTAAAATAAATCTCAACTAATCAAGAGCCAGCTAGTGAATGGATATGGAATAGAAACTATAATCCCTCAAACTAATAGGTTTCAAATGCTTTTCAAGAATGGTCCCATTCAAAGAAATGTCCTTTGATTCATTACAGCCATCACTGGATACATTACAGTCTGGCACTCTGAAATGTCACCCTTCCTCTACAGGACCTCTACAGTTGTGCACAGGATATTCTTTTGAAAAGCTTCCTCATCTTTCACTGTTACACTGGGCAGCTTGCAGTTGGATCCCAGAAGCCCATTGCTTTATCACATCATTTGATAAACCATCGTTTAGTTTGGTGTATTTTTTCAAATATTTATTCTGATACCTAGCTTCAGCTGCCTTACTATAACTCACTAAGCAGTGGAGGGAATCCTGAAACTGAATATTTTATTAATGTGGCACGAGAATTATTTTGGTTTTGGAATTCTTCTTTCCTCTAGGAACGCATGGTAGAAAACCCAATCTAGGAATCTTTGTTAGATGTTACTTACATGAAATACAATATAAAATAGAATGTTCTAGTCATATAAGCCTTTGAATATATGTGCAGTTTTTGATCTAGCTTGTATATGTATTTTCCTCTTCATTTTAATGCTTCTTGTTATAGGTATGTCGCATTTTACAATGTGGAGTGGGTATAAGAAGATCTGTTCTAGGTGGACAAGATTACCTGACATTTTATTTCTATTTATTTTAACAAAAATTCATTGTAAATTTGATTTTATGCATACTTTGTAATGTTCCAAGTGAATCAATATGGTAGCATCTTGCAACCCAGTGCGAGGAAGGGAAGATAACCTGAGTGGAAATGGTGGGAAATTAGAAAGACACGCAAGAGACATTCTAGTGAAATATATAAAACGCGCACGAGGTCAAAGCACTCTCCAGGTCAGAGACAGGAAGGGAGTGGGAGGGCTGCCCCAGCTGATGGCTGCAGCCAGCCGGCCAGCCAGCACCCACCTGTAAAGGAGCTTTAGTTATAAAGTATCTTGTGTGTGTGTGCGCGGTTGTTCAACTTGTTGATGTGTATAACCAGATGAGACAGACCAGCTCTAAGGAATTAAGGCGGAGGAGAAGCTCAGGCAAATTCTACAACTTCCTACCATAGAAGCATTTGGGGGGTCAACTGAGTGGAATAAACTTTATATACCACTATAGAATTGATAACCCAGAATAATAATAACTATTAGCAATGAATCATAAATTTATTTTTTTTTTTAATTTGGCTAGCTGGTTTGTACAGGCTTCTGTTGTCATCGTGAGCAATAGGACATTTTTTCAAAGTTAAAGCTGAATAATAGGCCGCAATTCAATTACAAATGCAGTCTGACCATCATGACTTCCGGGGACTGTTGGGGACAGAGCAGTGGGGAGAAAATCCAGTTCTACGTCTGCTTCTGGGTCTGGTTGCGTCCTTATTTGTTGTAGAATTCCAGAGAAGCCATTCCAACTCTGAATTTACGCCAGCTCTCAGCACGGGAGTGCTGTGAAGTTATAAAGTATCTTTAACAAGGTAAATCTTAGCACCTGGGGTAAGGATTATTGTTAAAGAGGGAAAGCTGTAATAAGGAAAGTAGGTAGGGGCTACGTGACTTGTGGCAGGTGAAAAGAATGTTAATCTAGGTGGAGAAGTGACGTGATTGGGGGGCGGGGGGTCGTTCCCTGAACGCTTGTCCGGGCAGTGATGGGCCCTGTACCTCACACTCTGTACTGCACAGGAGTATGTCTTTATATTTTATAAACAAAAATATGTACGTGTAGGGAAGATGCGCAGACTTTTGGTCGTTGCTGTGAGTGTGCAATCAATTAACAATAAGGAGCAAAATGATGGCATCTTTCAGAACTGTTTCACCCAGAGGTATGTTGATAAATGTCAAATTCTTCTCTTATTTAAAAACGTATGTAGTATCAGTTTTGCAGAAGATTTTTCTGATTTCTTTTAAGAGAATATTTTCTCTTAAAAATTATTAATATATATTGGAAAAAGGATTATATATTTAGCAAAAAAATACAAAAACATATCCTATAATGCCTTGTGTTTGTTTTTTTTGTTTTGTTAGTTTAGTATTGATCTATTCTACAGCACTGTTAAAGTCTATCTTAGGAACATTTGACAATGTCTTTTCCAGTTGAAAGCATATCCCAAAAGACTGAAAAATGGGAGGATAGACTCCAGGACAGGTGGTTATGTTAATTAAAACTGTATTATCTGCATTTTGGTTATAAGTAGTGGTTTATGCATTGGGAGGCTAGCAAACAAAGTTTACAAATCCCATTCCTGAGAGGTCTAATTATTTTTAAGGCAGTTTAATAATTCTGACTACCCTGTCAGTCATAAGTCATACTCATTCAATTGGCCTCTGGTGGTGATTTGTTTAAAATAGCCAAAGGACCTTATCATATTGCATTATTCCAAGATATGTACAAAGATTCAGTGAACCAAGACTTTACTTTTTCTTTAGCTGGCATATTCCCCAAGTCCTTTACAGATTTCTTTCATTTTTTTTAAGACACTGATACATTAATTCATTGTGACCCTAGGCATGGAATTAAACTACCATTTCCACAACCAACAGCAAAAACCCATGGGCTCAATTATAGTTATTGGTTTGTTTTGTTGATTGGCTCTTCTAAAGTGGAAAATAGAGTATATCAATTGCAAATACTCAGTTATAATTATATTTTTCATCATGTATTCATTTACTAATTAGTAGAAAAATGCAAATTCGCTTTATCTCTAAAAAATAAATCAAAGAATGATTATACAGAGAACTATAATTTTAAAATAGCATCTTAAAATCCTCATGTTATGTGACAATTAAAAATGACTAAATATGACTTAGAAAAACTATGAAATTAATGTTAAACTTTTTTACAATTACATTTTATCTACATTTTATCTACTCGTGGACAGAGTAATATTTTTAAAACATTTTCAAAAGATTAGCTAACAAGAGGCTAATTGCTGAAAATGTAACTTGTAACATACTATTAATTACATGTAAGTACTATTCTTATATTAGCATGTGTAGTAGCAAGACATATATTTTCATTCAATGATAAGCTTATTGCACATCTAGGCCAGAATTTTTCCTTGACCTCTAAAATATCTTACCAAGTAGCTAAACAGCGAACAATAACTTAGTATGTCCTGCCAATTAAGAAAACATGAGAAATTCTACAGAATTATTTTTATAACATATGATCAATTAAAGAAGGTAATTAATAAGCCAGATGATATGTGACAATGAAAAGTATTTTGCAGCATACTTCATAAGTTAGCTTTTCTTTTTTATGTCACATTCTCTTGTGCAATAAATTCCATCCAATGTTCTGTCACTATACTCTTTGGCTCTAAAGCTTTCCTTTATATCTGTCACCAAAGATACGGCATTTATAGCTTCTGCTATAGAGCAATGATGTCCTTGGTGGCCACCCTTATACTGCATTTTTTGTCCTTCATGACCTGCCATGTTTTAATACAAGAAACACACAAAAACATCACTATTCTGATGAGTTGATATTCAGGTTTATACTCTTGACTTTCATGCTATTCTGTGCTCCATATGTCTTAAAATGGAAATTTCAGTTTAAATCCTAATGGGTGGGCTCTACAGTTCTGGCCGTATATAATAAAGCTTTTCAACAATGGAAATTATAATAAGGGATTCCCCCAGGCTATTTCAATTTTCCAATGAACTTTCCAATAATGGGAACTCCTCAGAGAAATTTATATATTGAACTTTCTTTTTTTTTTTTTAAGAAAGGAACAAAATTAAGAAAGATTTTTTAATCAGGGTACTATGATGAGAAAAGGAAATTACAAAAGGGAGTAATTTTATTGAATATGTAGTGAATGCTAGAAACAATGCTAATGTTATTATATCACTTGTATTTAACCTTCACTAATAGTTTTCTGATTAAAATTTCTTTGTATATATAGGCGTGTGTATATATGTCATATATATGAAAACTGAGGGTATATAAATTGGTAAAGAGTGTAAAAACTTTATCCAATAGTTTTCTGGAAAACATGTATTCAAATCTTATAAATTAATTTACAGGTAGTCACTCAGAACTTAGCCATAATCATTTTCGAATTGTCAAGAAGAATATGAAATACAAATTAGAGAAAAGTGAGAATTTATAGTGTCTATTCCCCAGTGTTCAACTCACATATGTATTCTATACATACAATTATAAGGACACATAATATGCTCAGCACTGTGTTAAATTCTCATGGAGGAAATAGAAACAGAAATCTTTTCAAGAAGCTCTAAACCAATTGGAAGGATAGTTCAGGATCATCAGGTTAAATGATAAACAGAATATATGGGAAAAAGTTATTGGATTACAAATGAGGTGTGTGTACATCATATTATACCACGTAGATAGGGGAAGAGAGATTTGATTTGGTTTAGTAATGGACACATTTTGACACCTGTCTTGAAGAATGGATAAAGTTAATGGACAAAAAGGATGGAGGAAAGTATTCCTGATAGAGGTCTTCAAATGCAGGAGATAGCATGAAGTGCCTAAAACCAAATTTCATTATGTATAAAACTTAAGTATGAAAAATGGGCAAGGACAAAATTTCCCTAAGCTTCTTTTTCATGGTGAGGAGTTTGAACTAGGGGAACAGAGGTAAAATGGTAATAGTTATAACTGAGAAAGACTATCTAGGAAGCAGAAATAATATGTTGTGGAAAGGATGAATCTTGAGAAGAGGAAGTCAGTTTGAGTTCTGCTGTAATCAAGACTAGTTATCCTTGGGACTTGAATTAGGACAATCCTAGAAAGAATGAAAAAGCAGAACTCAGAAGTTCTCAATATAAATACGAGATGTGTAAGTGAAAGGCCTTGATAACTAATCATGTGTGTCCTGAGGAAGGAAGAGGTGGCTATTGAGAGAACTCCCAAAGTTTCAGATACTTCTATAGCATAGATAGACTACTATAGGAGTCTAGACAATGAGTTCCATTTAAGGGTGCTGAGTTTGAGATTCTGTGAAACATACAAAGAGATACCTACTAATCAGCCACAAATGTGGTCCAAAGTGTGGTCCAGATTGGAAAGAGGAAATGCAGAAGATCAGAGTAGCAAGCTGATTCTTAGGCATAAATAAAATCAGCAGCAAGTTTTCAGAAGGAAAATGGGAAGGACAGATGACTAATAATTGGATATATAAAATACAGAATTTAAGAGTTATTAGAAAATAATAAAAAATAGCAAAGGGCAGGAAGAGGACCACATGGTCTTAGCGAGAATGAAGTAGGGCATGAAAAGTTTCAGGGAAGAGAAAGTGATTATGTCAAGTGTACAGTGATTTATTTTGAGGGGGATAATGGATTAGTGACCCATTGGTTCAGCATTTAGACTCATGGAGATCTTCGTGGGAAGAGTTTCAGTGAAAATGTGAGGATGAAAGTCATTTTCTCTGGGTCTCACAAATTGGAAATGAGCTGTACAGAAATGGGAATACCCTACTTTTCCAAGAACCTCAGTGTAAGAAGTGATTAAGATAACTAAACTTACACTGTGTATTTGTTTTCTTTAATTCAGTTGTTTTCCTGGTGATCGGAATGTATTTTTAAAAATTTTGCATAGAATTTATATTTAGATTAGAAATAACAGCTTTAAAAAATAAATATTAACACCTAGATGATGTGGTATGTAGTTGTTCCTGAAACCTAATGATATGGTGAAAGTTAGATATATAATTAAATCCTCATCCCACATTTTTAGCCACTTTAATTTTCAGTGATTTCCTATTACATTTCTCCCCATTATATTTTAGCATTTCAAAAATGCAATTTAGACAATATGTTTCTATAATATAGTCTTACTTTGCCACTTTACTATCTTAAACTATTATATAACTCCTAATTAGAAAATGTTTTCCTTGGGGTGAACTAAGCAGTAAGTAATAATTATATCATAAGTTTCTAATGTGTAAGTTTATAGTGCATATAATAGTGCTCAGATAATGCAGCTCGCTTATAATAAATCAGTAATTATTTACAAAGAGACCTACAGGTTTCTAAGTATATTTGATCTCATTCTACACTAAAAACAAATTTCAATAGGTAGGGAGGTTGTACAAGCATTTTACAATTGAGGAGGTAGAGAAGTTAGAGGTTCTAAAATTAAATGACTTGCTCCAACTTTAAAAAAGGCCAATACGTAGAAGACACATTTTCAAAATTCAATTAATCTAAGTTATTTAAATTATTTATGGTAAATTCTCCCATAAACTATATCTATATCTGATTTTATAGTCTTATACTTTTAGTAATGAGGTATCCAAATTGTGGAAAATACATTGAATTCTGCTTTGTGTTCTCCTTCAAACCCTTTAAGAATTATAACCGTGAGCTGGAATTGCTGTCTGAAGCGAAGGGACAATAAGCTTTGAATTCTCCAAGTTACAATTCCAGGTGCCTGGGACCAAGGTGGCAGGGATATCCTCTCTCATGTCAGTTTAGACACGGTGTGAGATAGCGTGCAAGGACGGCTGAGGAAAAGCCTGCCAGCCTGCTCCGTGCTATTCTTTCAGACAAGAACCGAAAAAGCCCTGGGCCTTTCCCAAGATTATATGGAGCCTGGCAGACTTCTGGGATTCAGAATGCCTTGTTGACTTTCTCATCTGTCATTTGAGCTGCCCTGACATTCAAAAGCTTTGTTCAGGTCCTTCTAGGTATAAATTGAAGGTCATAAAGTGACTCTAACTATAGTTGGGAAAATTAAGTCCTGCCTCGTATCACTTCCCCCAAAGGATTTTATCACGGCTGGGGGCCGGGGGGAGCATTTTTTAATGAGCTCGTGAAGGCTATTCACCTACATCTATAAGAATAGAGATCTTCACCATTTAAGTGTAGATTGTTTCTTTCCCACAAAATCACAAATATCTCGCAATTATAGTTAATGTATTATAGAAATCTTAGGTAACGTGCACATACGTCCTTTAGTTGGAACAGGGAAGTGGTATTGGTTTACACTATCTCCAGAGATAGTTCAGAAATCTCTTTTAATCGAGGTCAAAATCAATTCCAAATTATAGTTCACTGACATGAAAGTTCAGCTTCTCATGTTTGAGAGGCTGTGTTGCTGGTGACTTGGCAATATCATAAGAAGACTAATGTTATATCATTGCCAATGTACTTTTAATGTGCTAGGAGAAGGTGCTAATGACTTCCAGCCACCCCTGAATTCAAAATTGGAGACATGCTCCCCATACCTTTCCAAACATTTCCATCCACCTCTCCTCGAAGTAAACTTCAATTATTTTGTCAATTTGTTTCTCTTCTAGAGTACCCTAAATATTTTTTAATTTGTTCTAATTATTAAAAGGATAATGAACTCAAGTAATTGGGACTGGGGAAATGTAAAACTAATAAATTATTTTTGTGGACTAGCTGAGATGAGAAATTCCCCTGGAGATATTGTGAACGAAGGGAATTGTTCTTTTAACTGCATCATTTGCTTTACACAGTGTAAATACGGGACTGGGGAACCAGTCTGTATGTTTTCTGTATGTTCCAATGAAATCAATATATATTGATTCCTATATTGATATCTATGAAATCAATATATACTGATTTCATTGATAGATAAATCAAATCTAGAATGTCACTGGAACTAACTAGCATGTTTCACGCCCAGGGCATGTCATTGGGATATAAGATCTAGAAGGGAAAATTTGTTTGTGACTTGACAAAAATCCTTATTTCAAATTATATATTATTAAAAAAATTAACTTGTAGCCAAATGCAATTACTGGAATGTGTTTGGGATTTCATTATGATTCAAGGTATTTCTCCCAACTAGATAATGATGAGGGTAAATACATCATTGAAGCTTTAAGTGGTACATGAATTTAAAAAAAATCCATTGTCAAGTGCATCAGGGTACAGAAAGTAGCCAACCTTCTTTATCCAAAAATAACTGACAAAATCAAGTCTTACCATTCATTTAAATTTTGTTTACTCTGCTCCACAAAACCTACAGTAGGGTTTTGAACAAGAGTTTCATAAATATTTGCTTGAAAAAAAATTAGATCAAATTTCCCTCAAACTCTGGGAAGCCTTTTGATTCTAGCCTCACAGGCCCCTTTTCTGTTTCAAAATATACCACACTTTCAGGTAACTAATTTCCCCCTAGCAGTAGTACTAATTTTATAGTATATTGGCCTAAGCCAATGCCACTTACTTTGAATGGGGAATTAACTCACAATTCTTAGGAACAGAGAAGTTATTTTTATATAAAGCAGTTTGCCCTTGAAGTAAACAAAAATGTATTTTTCAGTTGTTCTCTTGAATTTCTAGTTTGTATAACTAGTAATTTTAAAGCCATTCTACTTTTAAAACATGCATTTCAATTAGTTTAGATTTGTAAAATGTTTATGTTAAGTATATACAGCAATGTCTTTTCTATTACAAAAACCATATAATTACATTTCTCAGACATGAAAAATGAATTAGTGCTGCATTATAAGTGGTGACAAATTTTCTTGTTTGTTCTAATTTCACTGAATAGCTACAGTAAGCTTCCTTGGCACAACTTAGAATAGCTCATTTGCCTCTCAGTGTAAAAACTTTGCTTTTTACGTTGCGACCAGTACTGTATTAAAGAAACAAAATCACATTTTTAAGATCCTAGAAGACAAATACTGGTATCAAAGATTTTCCAGTGGGATATCAAATAGGATTCACAATTACTAGTCACAAAAAATGTATTTGCCAAGCTAGTAAAAAAAGTGATATTATTTATATAATAATGGCTAAAATTTTCAGAGCTAAAGCAAAAGATCAGGGTTAATATAAACTCCAAAGGGGTTAACAACATCACAAGACTGTCCAAAATATTAATTGAAAATTAGGATGAATAAAAATATAGTATGCTGTTACCAAAAGGTGCTCATGTTATTTCTACTTTGTTCTCTTTGGCCTATTTCTGCAGTGTGGGGACTGTAATTAAAAATTAATTTAATAGGCTTGGCACCTGTAGCTCAGCAGCTAGGGCACCAGCCACATGCACCAGAATCCAGCCCAGACCTGCCAAACAACAGTGACAAGTACAACCAAAAACTAGCTGGGCATTGTGATGGGTGCCTGTAGTCCCAGCTACTTGGGAGGCTGAGGCAAGAGAATTGCTTAAGCCCAAGAGTTTGAGGTTGCTGTGAGCTGTGATGCCACGGCATTCTACCCAGGGTGACATAGTGAGACTCTGTCTCAAAAAAAATTAATAAACTAGAGAATACATTTAGGAAATGTGACCAAGAAGTTGAAGGAAATAAAACATAACATTAAT
>CAUYRH010095065.1:0-26678 GCA_963574655.1 Perodicticus potto
AGAGATAGATGTATGGAACAGAATAGAGAACCAAGAGATGAACCCAGCTACCTACCGTTACTTGATCTTTGACAAGCCAATTAAAAACATTCAGTGGGGAAAAGATTCCCTATTTAACAAATGGTGCTGGGTGAACTGGCTGGCAACCTGTAGAAGACTGAAATTGGACCCACACCTTTCACCATTAACAAAGATAGACTCTCACTGGATCAAAGATTTAAACTTAAGACATGAAACCATAAAAATACTAGAAGAAAGTGCAGGGAAAGCTCTTGAAGGAATCGGACTGGGTGAATTTTTTATGAGGAGAGCTCCCCAGGCAATTGAAGCAGTATCAAAAATACACTACTGGGACCTGATCAAACTAAAAATATTCTGTACATCCAAGATCATAGTAAGTATAGCAAGCAGACAGCCCTCAGAATGGAAGAAAATATTTGCAGGTTATGCCTCAGACAAAGGTTTAATAACTAGAATCCACAGAGAACTCAAACATGTTAGCAACAAAAGGACAAGTGATCCCATCTCAGGGTGGGCAAAGGACTTGAAGAGAAACTTCTCTAAAGAAGACAGGCGCACGGCCTACAGGCACATGAAAAAATGCTCACCATCCTTAATGATCAGAGAAATGCAAATCAAAACTACTTTGAGATGTCATCTAACTCCAGTAAGATTAGCCCACATGACAAAATCCCAAAACTAGAGATGTTGGCGTGGATGTGGAGAAAAGGGAACACTTCTACATTGCTGGTAGGAATGCAAACTAATATATTCCTTTTGGAAGGATGTTTGGAGAATACTTAGAGATCTAAAAATAGACCTGCCATTTGAAATTATAATTCCTTTACTAGGTATATACCCAGAAGACCAAAAATCACATCACAATAAAGATATCTGTACCAGAATGTTTATTGCAGCCCAATTCATAATTGCTAAGTCGTGGAAGAAGCCCAAGTGCCCATCAACCCACGAATGGATTAATAAATTGTGGTAAATGTATACCATGGAATACTATGCAGCCTTAAAGAAAGATGGAGACCTAACCTCTTTTGTGTTTACATGGATGGAGCTGGAACATATTCTTCTTAGCAAAGTATCTCACAAATGGAAGAAAAAATACCCAATGTACTCAGCCCTAATATGAAGCTAATTTATAGCTATCACATGAAGGCTAAAACCCAATTATAGCACAAGAATATGGGGAAAGAGGCAAGGGAGGGAAGGGGAGGGGGGAGGATTGGTGGAGGAAGGGCGATTGGTGGGATCATACCTATGGTGCACCTTAGAAGGGTACAAGTGAAACTTACTAAATGCAGAATATAAATGTCTTCATATAGTGATTAAAAGGCCATGAAGGCTATGTTAAACAGTTTGATGAAAGTATTTCAGATTGTATATGAAGTCAGCACATTGTGCTCCATGATTGCACTAATGTAAACAATTATGATTTAATAAAAAAAGAAAACTCATGAAGTATATAATAAACACAAAAACTCAAGACAATAAATGATGCAATATGAATTTAATCAGGAAAAAAAAAAGAGCATGGGGACCCCCTCCTCTCACTCCTGCGCCTTCCCTTAGCATAGGGCACACCTGTCCTCCCATTACCTTCAACCATGAGGAAAGCCTTCCTGAGGCCCTCAGCAGAAGCAGAGTGTGTCACCTTGCTTCCTGTACAGCCTGCAGAACTCTAGCCAAATAATCCTCTTTTCTTTATAAATTACCCAGCCTCAGGGCCTGGTAAATGGATTAAGTTAACCACCCAGTCATGATGGATTTTAAAATGAAAAGAAAGGAAACCAGTCCTTCGTCACAGCGTTTGAAAAGCACTACTCCAGACTGGGGTCAGCACACTTTTTCTATAAAGGGCCACATAGTACACATCTTAAGCTCTGTAGGTCATAAGGCTCTGTCACAACTACTCAACTTTGTCACTATAAAATAGAAACTATACATAAGCCAGTGAGTGTTGCTGTGTTTCCATAAAATTTTTGTTTGTTTTGTTTTTTAAGACAGAGTCTCACTTTGTCACCCTTGAAAGAGTGCCATGGTGTTACAGCTCACAGCAACCTCAAACTCTTGGGGTTAAGTGATTCTCCTGCCTCAGCCTCTCAGGTAGCTGGGACTACAGGCACCCGCCACAATGCCTGGCTATGTTTTTTAGAGGCAGGGTCTCACTCTGGCTCAGACTGGTCTTCAACCTGTGAGCTCAGGCAATCCACCCACCTCAGCATCCCAGAGTGCTGGGATTACAGGTGTGATCCAGCCTTCAATAAAACTTTAATTGCCAAAGCAGACAGAGGCCCAGATTGAGCCTATGTCCTGTGCTAACTCCCATTTTATTTATTTCTATTTTATCTATATTGTCTATGTTGAAAATACTCCTAATTTAGATGGGTGTTAGCCAAATACAATGCCACCAGAAGATTATGCTAAATCCACTCTACCCAATACAAGCCCTTACTTTTGAGAAGAGAAGATGGAGCACACAGCTCCCACCCCTCACTCTTTGTCAGTGATTTTCCCTATTTGCAGTGGCCATAGCAGAAACTGAACCTGCTCATCCCCTAGTGTTCTTTCTGATGAGAGTGGAAACTTGCTTAGGAGAAGGCCAAACACATCTGGATAACCCTCAACCACCACTCTTGCAAAACGAAAGGAAAGAAGAAAAAAGTTGTTTCACTTCTTCTAGCTCAGGGTTCTGCAAACCATGACCCATGAGCCAAACCCAGCCTGCTGTCTACTGTCTAAAGTTTTATTGAAATAAAGCTATGCTTAGTCACCTATATGTTGCCTAGGGCTGCTTCCAAGCGACAAGGGCACAGTGATTAGCTGCAACTGAGACTTTATGGCTTGCCAAACCTGAGATGCATGCTGTTCGAGTCTTTACAGAAAAATTTGCCACCTCTGCTGCAGAGTCTCCTCCAATGACTGACAGCCCCTTGTTCCAGAAAGTGGATAAGATGACAGGTTTCTATGTTACCACTGGTAGGACTGTCACCAACTACCACCTTTGGAAAATCTTCCTCTGCTAAACAAACTGGCACAGACAGGGAGGCTTCCTGCAAGTTTCTCACGTGTTTCTGGTGGCTTTCAAGTTCCTTTTTAAGTAAGTTATTTTTCTATTAAAACTATATAGACAGAGTCACTTATTCATGAGGCAGTCTATTGGTCATGTTAAAGCAGCAAAAACTTGGTGCCTTTTTACATTAAATTCATACAAAGAATATTAAAAGCCTTGACAAGCAACTGGGTTGAAGGGCAGACAATATCAACTTCACGTCTAGAACTCTGGAATGGTCCCAGTGGGTAAAGGGATCAGGAAGAACAGTTGCTAAACAAATGGAGTCTCTTATTTCCCAGACAATATGGAACTGTTTTTGTCAAAGCTTCAAAGAATTGAAAGCATCATAAATACACAGGACAAACTTCAACAAACAAAATCTTCCGGCCTTTGAATTCTTTGTAACACCCTAACATGGCAGGAAAGTAGGCTGCAATAGTTTGGGTAAAAGCAGAAATTCACACACAGAAAAAGCTCTGTGTAACATGGTGTTAACAAAACACAGTTGTTTCACTTTTAGGGAGTTGGAAGGAAGCAAGTGCTGCATCACTTACCAAAACGTTTGCAGCCGTTCCTTATATGTGCTACTAGTGCCACCTACTGGTCATCTGCTGCTATTGCATGCCCCTGTGGCAAGACCTCATTTTCCCCAATCCAGTGAATAAAGGGTATAAGAGAATCATGGCCTTCTAGAACCCCCTAGTCAGGGGTCTGTAGAGCGCTTTGCAGTTTACAGAAAGTCCAGACCAAGTTACCTTCAAAGTGGCTTTAAGACCGCTTATACTTCCTTGAGACCATGGTCTCACCACATTGGAAAGACCAGGAATGTGTCCAATAGGAATTCTTGGCTCCGAAAGTTTGAGAACTCTCCATTACCAAGAAAGATAGTACTGTACTACTAGAATTTTGTTCTCTTCTTGTTCTCCCCATGTCACAAAGAAAAAGAAAAAGCTCGGCGCCTGTGGCTCAACGGGCTAAGGCACCAGCCACGTACACCTGAGCTGGCGGGTTTGAATCCAGCCTGGGCCGGCCAAACAATGATGGCTGCAACCAAAAAATGGCCGGGTGTTGTGGCAGGCGCCTGTAGTCCCAGCTACTTGGGAGGTGGACAGAGGAGACTCGCTTGAGCCCAGGAATTAGAGTTTGCTGTGAGCTGTAATGCCATAGCACTGTATCCAGGGTGACAGCTTGAGGCTCTGTCTCAAAAAAAAAAAAAAACAAAGAAAAAGCAAAGAAAATTCATTGGGGAAGACCAGAGGTACGTCACCACATGGAGTCACTTTCCCAGAACAAAAAGGAAAGGAAGCCCCACACAAAGCGTAAGATTTGGACCAAGTTTCTTTAGCCAGGTTGCCAGGCTCCTAGGGGCCAAAGATTGCCAGGAATGCCAGTTGTGTTTTGTAACTCTTGCTGCAGAAGTTAGATTAATAAACAGAGGGAGCATCAAAAACCCGCTGGGCAAAGCCCTTCTAGCACAAAAACAAAGCCACGCTTATTCTTCCCATGCAGGAGCTCTCTGCCCTCCCTGGCTTCAGTTTGGTCACACACTTGATAGACAACAGAGCAGGGCCTGGTTAGAGGTTTTGAGGAGGGAGACCAGGAAGGGAAGGCTTAACGTATGACAGGGAGATGAGGCCCAGTGGGGAATAGGGAGGACCTAGGGGGAAAGTCAGTTCAGCTGTGTCTCCCTTGAGAGAACTGTAGGCCTGGCCTCCCTGTGCTAAATCCTTCTGCTTTTGATTTGAAAAACATTTGGCTTCCTGAAAAGTAAAAACTATCCAAGGCCTTTGCTTAATCCATCTTGCACATCCTCAGAGTTGACGTCAACCAGCCACAGAGGGAGTTTCTAGAAATCCTCCCTAGGGCAGGGAATGATGGCGATGATTCAGGGCTGGTGTGGTCCAGGCGCCCCAGGGAGGGAGCAGAAGGATGTTCACAGGGATCCTCTGGGCTGTCAGGAAGAGGGAGAAACACATCCTTTAAGAAGAAAAGGCATTTGTCTCAGAGAAAAATGGCTGTATTTGGAGGAAATGTCATACTTAATGAAGCCAACCAATGGTAAAGGAAGCAAGCTGGTATCTCTTCAGACTGTTAGAAAAACAGTTTGGGGGCTTAGAGTATATTGTTATGGTTTATAATTATAGCTATGGTTTGGTTCTTGACGAACACTTTAATCAGATAAGCATTTGGTAGCCCTATCTTACCAATGATGAAACTGAGGTTTAGAGAAGTTCAGCAACTTTTCCAAGGTCAAAAGGGACTTGGGAGAAATAAACCCAGCTCTGTCTTCAAAGTCAGTACTCTGTCTACTCTGCCACATGCCTCCATGATTATAGCAGTGGTCTCATTCTCACTAACGTCTGCATAATAAGCACCTGGATTGCGATGTCTGCATTTCTTAAAAAGGGCCTGAAACACAGATTTCCACATTGGGATCACAGATTTGCAAAGTATACCTATGGACAGCTCGATCCTCACCTCTAAATAATGGACCCAGGGCTTTGAAGCTGGTTCTAGCAACAGCTCTTCTTGCAGCCAGAGCCACAATGGCTATTCCAACTCTCACTAAGTGTCTCAATTCAGGCTGCCGTAACAAAGCACCGTAGACTGGGTGGTTTGTAAACAACAGAAATTAATTTCTTATAGTTCTGGAGTCTGAAAGTGTGTGATCAGGGTGCCAAAATTGTCAGGTTCTTAGAAATTGTTCTCTGGGGTACCTTTTATATGGCACTCATCCTGTTCACCAGGGCTCAACACTCATGTCCTAATTATTAGTATTTCCCCAAGTCTCCACATCCCTACTACCCCATGGGTTAGGATTCAAATGTAGGAAACTTAGGAGGAACTGAACATTCAGGCCACTGAACCAAGTCAGTAGCCTGAAACGCACTGCTCATTCTCAGCCCACGCAGTCATCATCTCATTCTCGTCTTCCTGCCCCCTTCACTTTTTACCTGGACCTTGCTAAGGAGATAGAAGGGGATATGAGTTATAAGAAGTAGATGTTTTAACCTGGGTCAGGATGCTCAGACTTCCCATGGGAGACACCAGCTGCTCAGTGCTGAAGACAGATAAGGAACAGCTCCACAGTGACCAGAGAAGACCCCCAAGACAGCACCAAGCTCCAGACAAGCACTCATGACTCTTCATAGTTCTCCTTGGACTCTGCCCTCACTGACGTCCACACGCACATTAGGGAGCAGAAAGTAGAGGGAAGAATCTTTGAAAAAAAAATCTTTTTTGAGTAATACATTTGAATCTTGAATTTGAATGACAATTTATCTGAAATACACTTGAGCTGCTGAGACTATGTAAAAAAAGAAGTACCAAGATACTAAGAAGTGGAAAGTTCTAGATTTATTTTTTCATGCAACTGAATGGACTAGTGCAATTGAGGACAAGATGAGGTCCCTAATGGGAAATGAGGAGTACTATCCTTTTGTTTCTTTTCTTGTGCTCATTTAAGTTGTAATGTGTAAATGTCCCATTCGTGCTGGTGTGTTCATGTGTGTGCTGTCAAATAGCCTTGGGTCCTTTTTCCCAGGGTGAATCCTGATGTCAGCAGGGCATTTTTGTAAAGTCTCCCATCATCTATCTCTTTGCGGGGAAAGAGAACTGCAGGCTGGATGATAAAACATTGACGTGAACTCTCTTGCCACCTATATTATGTTCTTTGGGGGGCACCAAATTTTCAGGGAGACATTAACAATGTGGTTCCTATAAGAGAATGACCAGAATCATGAATCATCTGGCAATCCTATGTTAGGAGGGGTGAATGCTTTCTCTTAGAAAAATGATGACTCTGGGTGAAGGGGAGAAGGGGTTTTGTATCTGTGGTAAAGTGGAATGGGTGTCTCTTGGAGGCAACCAAAGTTCAAACCATAAATCTTGCTTTACTACAAAATGCTTCCTGTCATCCACATGCTCTTACTAAGCCCCTGCCTTGCAACTCCACTCTTCCCTACCATATCTATAGGTCAGGCCGGGCGGTATGGGGTGCTGAGAGATAGGACACAGGACAGAGCTGGTAGGAGGGCCAATCTGGAGCAGGGCTACATCCAGAGAAATCCTTGCAGGAATGGGTGGCAGTAGACCCAGAAGGAACACAGCTGGAAAGCAACACCCAGCCATCCTGGCTACAAGGGAACTTTCCCAAGATCTCTACAAAAGGAGCAAGACATGGAGGAAGCCAGGAAGGAGGGGATGAGTCTACCCCAGAGGCGATAGAAAAAGAGTAGGTCTATTCTTAGACCTACTGGCTCATGGGCTCGCCTGAAATTTCACTTTAATCCTTTGACTTAAATGTAAATAGTCCTTAAGTATTTCTTATCAACATGCCTGGATCCTTGAGAAAAATAATATATTAAACTATTTCAACGCATCAGTACCTTAATGAAGGTTAGGTCCAGCAGTGGCACTCATTTCCAGTAGTGGCAGCCAGCTGGGATCTAGGCTGTGAGATTAGGAATCTTCTTTGTTTAGTTGAGGTGACTCATTTCAGATTGCCAAGTGAGGGCCTGAGGCACTGCCTGGGGCAGGAGGACCTTTGCCTGCAGAGCAGAGCAGGGAGGAAGCAGATTGCAGAGTAGCCTGAGAGCACTGGACATTTGGAGGTGAAGATTAGCAGAAGATGAAGCCCGGGAAACAGGCAAAGGGCAACAAAAGCCCAGTTGAGGGCTTCAAAGGCAAACTTCACCCACATCTCAGTTTAACTGAGAACAAGGTCTGCCCATTGCTGCTGTATTTCAATGCATGTGCATTCACTCAGTGAATTCTTAATCATTTGAAAAATTATTCTTAGCTCGGCGCCTGTGGCTCAACGAGCTAAGGCGCCAGCCACGTACACCTGAGCTGGCGGGTTTGAATCCAGCCCGGGCCCGCCAAACAACAAGGTGGCTGCAACCAAAAAAAATGGCCGGTCATTGTGGCGGGCGCCTGGGGTCCCAGCTACTTGGGAGGCAGAGGCAGGAGACTCGCTTGAGCCCAGGAATTGGAGGTTGCTGTGAGCTGTGATGCCACAGCACTCTGCCCAGGGTGACAGCTTGAGGCTCTGTCTCCAAAAAAAAAAGAAAGAAAAATTATTCTTAACAGAATAGCTTAAAAAAATAACTTGTTCATTCATAAAAACATAAAGTCTGCAAGATTAGATTATTTCACTTGAAGTCCTTAAAACTAAAACTTAGACATTTGCCTTTTGCAAAATACAAGGACCCAATCTCCCTCTACCTATTTTTCATACTCAGAACCCAGAAAATGACTAGAAAATTAGTGGTAAGGAAGCCAAACTAAATGCTCCAAAGTAAGTGTATTAAACACAGACATATGTGAGCCATTCATGTTCTCCTTATCTTAGAAGCAGAAAATGAGAGGGAAGCCCAGGAACCTTAAAATCAGCTTGACTGATAGTTATAAGAAGTGACAGTTAACAGGAAAAAAATAGAAAAATACCATAAAGCTAAATAGAAAACCGAATTGCCTGGGGTCATCCACACTAGTAGAAATAACTCTAGTTGTTTCAAAGTCCTCCAGGACACTGGAATGTTAAAGTTCACAATTAAGGCTCAGTTAAGAATGAGATTAAATTATGTTAGGAATACTTACCTCCAATTAAGCCTCACAGCCTTTATTATCAGCATCCTATGTTAATATCCTTCTAGTAAATAAAATCATTTAATGTCTTAAATGTATCCATAGGCAGGTCAGAATTCATAAAACTTAAACAATCCCTGAACTCAAGTCTTGGGGTGATGAGAGTCACAGAAAGGGCTACTCCATCCTCTAAGTTCAGAGAAGAATGGGACATGGGTATCTCTCAACAAAGAAAGAGAATTCATTGTAGAATAGTACACAAAGACTCTGGAGGGAAAGGATTAGGCCGAACTGACCTGTTGGCAATTGTCCTTCACTTCAGAAGCCTAGAGGTGAGGTATCATCTCAGAGACTCCTGAACAAATCAGGCAGTCAGGCCCCTTAGGCAAAGGTCTTCCCATTCCAACTGCTTCCAAGATCTGACCCTGACTTAGGTATTTCCTAGAGAGAATGTTATGATCTGAATGTTTGCATCCCCCCAGAATTTATATGTTGAAAGGCTAACCCCCAAGATAATGGCATTTTGAGGTGGGGCCTTTTGGAAGATGACTAGGCAATGAGGGCAGAGCCTTCATAAATGGGATTAGTACCTTTATAAAGGAGGCCCAAGGGAGCTCTTGTGTACCTCCCACCACGTTAGGACACAGTAAGAGGGTATCATCTATGACCCAGGAAATCTGGTGATACCTTGTACAGACTCCAAAACTGTAATAAATTTTTATTGTTTAAAGCTATTCACTTTCAAGTATTTGACTAAGTCCAAGTCTCAGTGTACCATAGGTCTGAAAAGAGATCATTTCCAGCCATTAAAAAAAAAAAAATGGTGACTACCTTTTTGGGGTAAAAATATCCACATATTGCTACATGCCAATCTCGAGCGGTAGCCTGCTTCTTGCACCTTTTAACATTACAGAAGTGAGCTTACACCCAAGGCAAAGCTGCTGTCCCCTGGCGTCTCAGGTCACGCAACATTTTGCAACAACTTGGATGGAATTGAAGACCATTCTTCTAAGTGAAGTTTTGCAAACACCACATGTACTCACTATTAAATTGGACCTAATCAATCAACACCTATGTGCACATGTGGTAGTAAAATTCAACAGAATCAAGCAGGCAGGAAGAGAACAGGTGGGGAGGGTCAATGCACACCTACAGGGGAGAGCACACTAGGTGGGTGAGGAACACTCATTTCACCCCATCCAGTGAGTTCACATCAAAGACATAACAGCTCACGGAAGAGTTTCTGCAACAAGTTTCCTGGGATCCCTAGACTGAGACTGGGAGGAGATAGGATGTACTGTAGCTAGTGTACTCCAACTCAATACACATTTTTAGAAAAGCCTGTATGTGAAGAATGTTAAATATGACTAGCCTCATAAAAGTCATCAAGGAAATTTGGAAATCTCCCAATTCCTGAGAACAGTACATTTTACTGACCCAACCATGGCTTTTACACAATACTATTTCTTTTTTAATAAAGTATTTTAAAAGACAGGACAATTGTATGTTTTAAAATAAGATAAATTTTGGTACACATGGTAAACATCAATCATTGCCTTTCCTATTTCCACTGTGTGGTCTTATACCTCCAGTTTTCATGTGAGAACTCAGCCCTTGCTGTCTTTATCTCCACTGGGTGTGTCAGGCCTCCCCAGGGCCCAAAAGGTGACCCAGGCCTAAGTAAACCAGCACATAGCATTTCCCAACATCACAGTCAAGGTAAGTATGACCTCAATCAGTTCAACCAGAGTTATCCCATTCTTTTACTGAATCACTTGGAGAAGAGGACAAAAGTGGTGAGGCTAGAACAGCTACAAGAATGTGCTGACTAGGGGGATGTAATCCAGAAGCAGCAGAAAGGACAGAGAGAAACAAGGTCCTGGTCATCCCATCTGAGCTCTTTCATCAGACAGCCCTGACTGTACCTTTCACTTTCAATGGCTTTTATGTTCCCCTTTTACTTAAGCCCATTTTGCTTGATTTCCTATTAATAACCACTAAAAGCACTGGATGTAAATGATTTTAGGTAAGTGAGGTGTTACTGTATGGAAATTAATATAGAGCCAATATAATTGTATATCAGTTGATCTTTTCATTTGCATCTAAGATCTTGTTTTCCTCTTATGCTAAACCTCAGGAAGTATGAATTCTTCCTGAACATAGGACTCCTGTTTTGCAGTTGTAAACTACATTGGAGTGTTTGTTTACTTGAAAATAGGGATTATATTGTCTCACTGAATCTTTCTTAAATATTTTCTGACTAAAGTTTTCCTTATTTTTTTCTTAAAATGTCCTTATCTTTTTTCACTGAAATCTACTATATTGTTTTTTTTCTCTAGAATAAAAATTTTCCCTGAAATTGCAACAAGGGAAAACGTTGGCTTTGAAAGTAGTTGATAATTCATAAATTACTCTTAGGGATTATTCTCAAGGATAATTATTTCATGTGGTCTACATAACACTAAATTGTATATAAAATATATATCATAGAAGTGGTTTAAAAAGTGATTAAAAGGAATAAAACTGCCTGTGGGCAGTTTCCACAAGGTCAACCTACTTTCTCCCTTCGCCCAGGCCAGGCTGCCTCTTTCTCTCTGCACAGCAGCACTCACACGTCCCAGCTGAGAAAGTTTTCACAATGTTTTGGGTTTTTTATTTTTTCTTTTTGAATGAGCATAAAGTGCCTATTGAAACCAAGAAAGCCACCTTATTGTAGGGTTGACCTCGCCACTCTTCTCGCATTCCCCAGAGGTGTATACAGTCGCTGAAACTGAGGGAATGTCATTCAGCAGTTTTTTGTCAATGAAATTTGAGAAATCTGCACAATACATGTGGAGCCGATGGCTCCTATCTAAGCTTATTAGCTTTTTTCCTCCTGAGAACACAAAAAGAGTTACTGAGAGTGAAACGAAATCCCACTGGATGAGGGGAAACCCGAGGGGCCTCCCTGAGGACTCTTCACGCCAGGCCTCATTTCATTCCAAATGACTTCAGCAGAGGCCTATTTAAAGAAGGTCACAGGTATTTACCTTTCTTCCCTGTTTCAATCTGTTCTATGTAGAAGAGAAAATGCCAGTGCCAATGCTCATTTTTGAGCTCTCAATGCATTCATTCTACAGATTTTTTTTTAGTGGAAGGACAGACTTTTAAAACCTTAAAAGAAAATGTCATTGGAATAGACTCAAGCTTTATTTAGACTTAAGATGGATTTTTTACCTTAGCCACACTGGATTACATCCACGGAGTCCTGTCAAGTGGCACAAGTGGTGCTTTGTCAGAACAGAACAGTGGTGGGAATTTATGGCCTAACACATCCTTAAATATGGCGCACTTCTGATAACACTGCAGTGCTGCTCATATAAACAACTGCACAGGGGATGAGAAGACAGATTGCAGTTTACAAATGCGGTTGTTTGATTATTTTGCTAATGTCTGTAAAGTAAGGTATAAATAATCCAAAGGAGTGGGTGTTTCAGAATCTATCTATATTTGCCCTTGTTTATATGTTTATGTCTGGTAACTAACCTCCAATAATGTATATGTTTTCATTCAGTAAATATTAATTAAATGCACACTTTACGTCAGGAACTGTGCTAGGTGATAGATACACACTAAAATGAAGAAGAAATTACTGCCTTCAAAGATTTCACCCTCTGATAAGGAAAAAAAGTAAATAGATAAAATTCTATAAAGTAATACCATAGAATTCTGAGAAAAATGTCTGTATATTCAGGAGCAAGTGCTATCACGATGGGTCAAATAGCTAACTTTTCAAGGAGTTTACCTTAGTAAATTTCCATGCACATGCCCACGACTGCTCCCTAGAAATCTGAGAAATCTGACTTTGTCATCACAATGAGCATCTATCTATCTCTGGGACATCAACTCACATTAACTAAGCTTATATTATAAAGCATAGTCCAGAATTTAAATTACTAGTTTACCATGAAACCTGGCACTGTCTTATAGATCACAGACAGAGGGCTTGAGATGACACACCCTCATCCTTCTGCTTCTGAAGACAGATCTACCTACACATTCTCAGCCTCAGTTATAATCAGAAAAGTGTTTAAATGAGTGTAGAATCAAAACTAGGGGAATTATCCAACTGTAACACATCTTTAATGACTTCAGGCCACGACAATGTGAAGCATCTAGCTCCACATTAGAAACACCTGCTGATTATACCTAGTTAAAACAGTAGTCACCTTACCTCCAGCCAAGGCAATGGCATGCCTTTCCTGCTGACCAAACTACTTCCTCATTAATTTATTTTTTAAGATTTAATAAATCTCATTTTAATATACATAATTATTTTTCTGACTATAGACAAATTAAGTTCAAAATACAAATCATTCATATCACCTCCTAGATTTCAGAATGCATTTTCTCCCCAATCTTTATTACATTTGTAAAGATAGATTGATATATAGATATATAGATCTGTGTATGTGTGTGTGTGTGTGTGTGTGTGTGTGTGTGTATAATATATACGCACATATTTTATATATATATATAATAAGTAGAAGGCCATTAGCTTGAAGCTGTCCCTGTACTTTGGATTCCTATGTAACAAATCACGACTTAATTTAAGACTATATTTTTGTAACAAATAGCCAGGTTTTAGCCAATCACAAAGCTGAGTTTCAGCCAATCACAGATTGCCAGCTGATCAAACTATGCCCAAGAAAGACAAATACCTCATCACATCTTGCCCAAATAAGGCAAACGGTTGTAGCTAATGAGATAATTTCTCTATTTTGCTTCCATGTTTAGCCTATAAAACTGTTCATTCTATGGGGCAGAGCTCTCTGAACTTCTGGTTCTGAATGCTGCCCAATTCATGAATCATTCTTTGCCCAAATAAACTCTGTTAAATTTAATTTGTCAGAGAAATACATATGAAGTCTGACAATTAAGTTCACAAATTCATCCTAGAAAAATGCTGCATATCTGATTGCTGAATATCACTCAGTCACCTTTGAAGTACTCCCCTTGGCCATCTGGTGACCACAGTGATATTCAGCAATGAAGAATGTAGTATTTTTTCTAGGATGAATTTGCAAACTTGATTGGCTGACCTCATATACAAGTATTATACGTAATATAGGAGTTCTTCAATGTTTCACATCAACACAGTGTCTTGCACAAAGCTATTTCAGTTCAATAGCTAACATACTATTTGCAACAGTCTCTTCCAAAACAGAAAGATAATATACTTTTTAGCAGGAATTTCTTAAATGTTTTTTAAAGCCACTCAAATTTAGCAGAGGGGGGTTGAATACATATATTATATGTAAGCTGGGAGTTCTTCAACATTTCACATCCACATGGTGTCATACACAAAGCTATTTCAGTTCAATAGCTAACATACTATTTACAACAGTCTCTTCCAGAACAGAAAGATAAATATACTTTTTAGCAGAAATTTCTAAGAGTCCTTTTGTTTCTCAATCTCTCACACCTATAATTCTTCCCCACAAAAAAAAAAAAAAAAAAAAAAAACTCTTATCCCCTTCAGTCAGTCTCTTTTGACCAACAACCTCTCTTGCTCACTTTATTTCTTCTTGGTCCTTTTCCAGTGAAAATCTGGCTATTACCCCAATAGGCATCAGTATTATTCAGTATATATCTTCCCCACTAATCTGTAAGCAGACTTAGGGAAGTGACCATGTCTTTCCTCTCCTGTTGAGTTCCAGTTCCAAGAGAGTGTGCTTAATACAGTTGTTTATGACTGAATACACACACACAATCCCTACACATATAGTGTTTTATAGAATTTAATTAATTCTCTATATACCTTTAAATTGTTTTCTAAAAGTAAAATTGTTTGACTTGACGCAATATGAATTTTTTAAGGCCTCAATGCAGACTAGCAAATTACCTTACAGAACAGCTGCAGCAATTTTTTTCCCACTGCACATAACAGTGCCCTTTACCCTGAACCCTTATAAGCACAGAGTACAGAGCATCATTTTATTTTTATCTTTTCAAAATTGAAATTTGAGAAATAATAAATTTCTTTTGGATTTATTAGTACCTTCCATAAGCCCTGAATTGACCTGGGAAGCGACATGTATTAAATCCTATATCGTTAGTTACACAGTTAAAGTTTCCACGATGACCCTACGTCCCCTATTTAAGTTGATGCCTTAAAATATTTTTGGAACAAAGTGGAGTATAAATGAATAATTCTTCCAAGTTCTTCATGAGTGCCTTGCTGCTGCAAGAGACACATGTAAGAAAAACTCTAGAGAGAACATGGAAGGCTTTTAGAAGCAGAAAAATAATCAAAATGAATCTTTTTAACAGGCATGGTGGTATGTGCATGTGTGTGACGTTAGCAGCCTTCCCCCAGCATCCAGGCCCTTGTGTAATTCCCCCTGAGCTTAGCCACAAGCTCTACTTTGGCCAAGGGAACATCAGAAGATAAGACATGGCAAAGCCTTTACAAGCTTTATACAACGTGTCCACCAGATTTGCTCTCTCATGTGAAAAAGCCCAGGTGAAAGATTATGGGAAAGAAGGGAAGTTCAGTCATCCCAACTATTCCAACTGAGCTACTAGACACATGAGAAAGGCCATGTTATGCCATCTGGTCCCAGCCAAGCTGCTAGCTTACTGCAGCCACATGGGTGAGCAAAAAAGAGACTAACAGAAAAATCACCCAGACAAATTAGCATTGTTTTCAGCTAATTTAATTTAATTATTAATTATTAAAAAATTTATATTATTAAGTCCTTAATAAATTCACATGGTTTGTTATGTAGTAACTAATACTGGAGATGACACATCCCAGGCATAAGAAATGGCACCATTTAACGGGTACTTAGACTACACAGTACTCAGGCAGAGACTCACGTTAATCAATATAACTATATTCTGTGACAATGATGGGAAGATTTGATAAGTAGTGGCACAGAGGAGGAGTTCTCTATTTTGATTAGTCAAAGGCTTCACAGTAAAAAAAAAAAAAAAATTAATTTTGTCTTGAAAGATAAGCCATCAGCCTAAGAAGAAACGATTGTACGACATTCTAAAACAATGAGGGTGTAGAGGGTCAGAAATCAAACAGGATACTCAGGTACCTGCACGTGATTTTACACAGTAAGAGTAGAGGAAGGTGTTAGAGAGAAGCAAAAGATGAAGCTCTTTAGATTCAGATAAGGATAAAATTTTAGTACCTCATTTTATAGATGTATATGAAGGTGTCAGAATAGAAGTCAATCTGTGCTCTTTTTTTTTTTTTTTTTTTTTTTTTGTGAGACAGAGCCTCAAGCTGTCACCCTGGATAGAGTGCTGTGGCATTACAGCTCACAGCAACCTCCAATTCCTGGGCTCAAGCAAGTCTCCCGTCTCTGCCTCCCAAGTAGCTGGGACTACATGTGCCCGCCACAACGCCCGGCTATTTTTTGGGTTTTTTTGGTTGCAGCCGTCCTTGTTGATTGGTGGGTCGGGCTGGATTCAAACCCACCAGCTCAGGTGTACGTGGCTGGCACTTTAGCCCATTGAGCCACAGGCGCCGAGCCTCAATCTGTGCTCTTCAGCCTGTACTCTTCTGGCTTTCTAGAATGTCCAATATATTTCTGCAGTATCTAAATGCATCATCGATCTGTAAATGTCACATTTCAGTTTGATCAGCTGTGGTTAAGGTATTAAGTTGGAAGAAGTATTCAGCAGTGTTAGATCATATCTCACCTTAAATAGCTCATTCAGAAATAAGTTCATTTCCATAAATTCCTCCTCTGTATCTAATATCTAACCCACTACAGAATTTGGCAACATTTTAGAAAATTGTTCTTAAGATTATTATAGCAATCTCTTATGACAGTATTATAAACAAATTTAGCAAGATTTAGAGAATGGATATAGAAATGTAAATGATATCCAAAAAATAACATGAAATTAGCAGCAATAGCCTTTAAAAGCTTATACCAATTGTTCATGTTAGTTTAAGGATTAGATCCAAAGTTGTTTTAAACAAGTCACTAAAAATGTTGATATGTAGACACTGAGAGTAAAATGAATTAGCAGCAGCTAATCCTTGGCTGGCAAGAGCAATTTAATTATTAAGTCCCTAAACTCCATTTGCACATAAAGATGAGATTTTATGGGCCATGCCTGTGGCTCAGTGAGTAGGGCGCCAGCCCCATATACCGAGGGTGGCACGTTAGAACACAGTCCTGGCCAAACTGCAACAAAAAAATAGCCGGGCATTGTGGCAGGCCCCTGTAATCCCAGCTACTTGGGAGGCTGAGGCAAGAGAATCGCCTAAGCCCAAGAGCTGGAGATTGCTGTGAGCTGTGACCCCATGGTCCTCTACCAAGGGTGTCAAAGTGAGACTCTATCTCTAAAAAAAAAAAAAAAGATGGGATTTTACATCAGTAAGCATATAATGTAAAAAATAATAGTGTGAAGACAAAGTCAAAATTTAGTTTGTAGATACCCATGCTGGTATCTGACCCTCTATGCAAATACACCCTATGAACATTAACTGACCCCAGAATAGACTGAAAGCCCCTTAGCCTCATCAGATGTTTATACTTACAGAGGAGTCTTTGTGTCACTCCAGATAAAGAATGACAAACTATGCAACAAAATTAGTGAGGGTCAATAGAACAAGAGTCCATAGTTAATCAATGGCAGAAGGAAAGCTTCAGTGAAAGGAGACAGACTTCAGTTTTCTCAGGATAATCAAATGCCTGACTCATGTCGACTCATAAAATTGACTTGTTTTTTTTTCTTGGTCTAATTGACCAATGCCAGGGTATTACATAAACCTTAGGTGTCCTCAAGATAAGACTTAAAACTATCCTACAAAAGCCAGACATCTAATTACTTTCATTCCACACAAGAAACAGAACACTGCAATGGATGGAGGACTTTCCCACCAAGGGGAGCCCTTGCTTTGAAAGCATCAATGAGCTCTGTCTAAATGACTTTCTAAATGTCATGCTGATGAGATAAAACTTCAGCTATAAACAGTAAAAACGAAATTATAACTACAAAATGCATTATACACATAACTATCACTCTGAATTGTTTTGCTTATTCAAGACTGACTATACAATGGTATTTTATAACTTTCAGTTTTATTTTAAATCATAGAATATTACACTTAGGAATAACTTGAAAACTTTTCTAGCCCAGTAAATCACTCAAAAGAGAAACTTCATGTATTAGTAACTCTGGAGATCAGACATAAATATGCATGTGATGAAAGAAAAAAGAAAGAAACAAAACAAATTATTAAAGTGAAAAAAACTCTCGAATCAGCACACTTCATTTTTGAATAGTTGTCCCATAAATTGGGGCTCAATATGATTCCTGAACTTTCTACACAAAGGCACCTTCTGGAAATTCATACGATTAATCTAGTACATTTGGTTTCTGTGCTCACAAAACTGTATAACTTTAATTTTCCTGTTTTGTTCTTGCAAAACTTTTAGTGTCTGTTATTTAAGGAGGTCTCAGTTCAGCTAGTATTTTTATACAGTAAGATTTTTTAAAAATTTAATTACATATCCTTAAAGTTAGTAGTTTTAGACATTTTTGACCCAATACCTCCATCAGTAAAAATTTTTAAGCACAACCCCAAATATACAAAGTGTCCATAAAGTTCTTGTGCAATTTTAACTAGATAATTTTATGTATATTTATGTATATATTTGCATATATTTATAAATTATTACATCATTTTACTATTACATTAGTTATAAGACATGTACTAATATAAAATTTTAATAATATTATTTAGAAAAAGGTCTATACCACCAATTAAACATAGTGGATTATATATACACATTCATTAGTACCCTCATCTCAACCCTACAAAAGTGACAGTAAAAGATTTAGACATGACAGAACATTGAAATCTTACAAATCACAGAAGAGGAGAGAAGTGAAATGACTAGAAAGTTAATTTATAGCATTAATCTGCAGAAAAATTTAGAAACTGGAGGCACCATGTAAAAGTTTTTTTTGGCGTGATGAAAATATAAGGATTGGTTGAGATAGCTCATCTCTACCCTATGCAGCTCAATGACTTCCCTCCCTGGTATCCTAATGTCCTGGCAGAAGAGGGTAAGTTTGCTCTCTAGAAAGCTTTACATAGTTGAGTGAATCACTGTAGTGAAAAGAGAGTACTTAAGTTAAATTCTACATACAGAAAGGGGAGACCTCCAACCCTCTTCCTTTACTCAGCTACCAGAATAACAGCAGTTATGTTTTTCCATCCCTGCACAACACTAAAGATTCCTTTCTGGAAAATGGAACTACTCAGAATAATAGCCATACTATTTGGCTATTCCAGAGTGAAAAAACCTGCTTATTGCCTTATTAACTTATCATGAAGATTGCTAATAAATAAAGGCCAATCATACACAAAGAAACTTCATTAAGCTTTTTGTGTTTCATTCTTTTTTTTTTTTTTTGAGACAGAGCCTCAAGCTGTCACCCTGGATAGAGTGCCGTGGCATCACAGCTCACAGCAACCTCCGATTCCTGGGCTCAAGCGAGTCTCCTGCCTCTGCCTCCCAAGTAGCTGGGACTACAGGTGCCCTCCACAGCGCCCGGCCATTTTTTGGTTGCAGCCATCATTGTTGTTTGGCGGGCCCAGGCTGGATTCGAACCCGCCAGCTCAGGTGTACGTGGCTAGCACCTTAGCCCGTTGAGCCACAGGGCCCAAGCCTTGTGTTTCATTCTTTAACATAAACAAAGAGGCCAGGGTCACCAGAAATTTGAAGAATGCTTCTGACATTAAAAAAAGAGAGACCAAAACTGACAGGGAAAATAAAAGACACCCGAAAGAAATAGAGCATCGTTTCTTTCTTTCTTTTTTTTTTTTTTCTGACAAAATATACCAAAAAGTAAAACTAAAAAGAGATGGATGGATCAGGAGTGTGACATAAGGAAGTTGGCAGTTTAGGAGTTTGCAGGGCTTATTCCCTCACAGAAACATCAATATGAACAATCCGTGTGAAAATATTTTCACAAAAGCTCAGGAATCCTAGGGGAAGCACATAAATAAGAAAAGATGTATTGAATTGGATACAAAGGACAGTTTCATAATACCCACAGCACCACTCCCCCAAGCCTGAACAACTCCGTGTGAAAAGAAATATCCCCATGTGGGGGAAGGAGAGTAATCTGAGCACCCGGCTTCATCATGAACCTCAGCACTGGGCCTGCCCCAGTGAACCCTGGTTCCAAGCCAACTGCTGTTGTTTGAATGTGCACGTTCCTAAACTCAGGTATCACACCTCAGTGATCTATGTGATAGTATTAAAAGGACAAGACTTCAAAAGGTCATTAGGCCAGGAAGGTTACTCCCTCTTGAATGGAATGATGGCCTTTATAGTAGAGGCTCCAAACAGTGTTTCTTTGTCTTGCCCTTCCACCTCTACAATGTGAGGACGTGGCTTTCCTCTGCTCCAGAGAATGCAGCATCTTAGAAGCAAAGAACATGCTCCTTATTAGACACCAAAACTGCTGGTGTCTTGATCTTGGGCTCTCAGTCTCTAGAATTAGGAGAAACTAAATCTCTATTATTTAAAAATTACTCAGTCTTGGCTCAGCGACTGTGGCTCAGCGTGCTAAGGTGCCAGCCACCTACACCTGAGCTGGCGGGTTCGAATCCAGCCCGGGCCCGCCAAACAACAATGGTGGCTGCAACCAAAAAATGGCCGGGCATTGTGGTGGGCACCTGTAGTCCCAGCTACTTGGGAGAGGGAGGCATGAGACTCGCTTGAGCCCAGGAATTGGAGGTTGCTGTGAGCTGTGATGCCATGTCACTGTATCCAGGGTGTCAGCTTGAGGCTCTGTCTCAAAAAAAAAAAAAAAGAAAAAAAGAAACATAATTGCTAAGTCGTGGAAGAAGCCCAAGTGCCTATCGACCCATGAATGGATTAATAAATTGTGGTACATGTATACCATGGAATACTATGCAGCCTTAAAGAAAGATGGTGACTTTACCTCTTTCATGTTTACATGGATGGAGCTGGGACATATTCTTCTTAGCAAAGTATCTCACAAATGGAAGAAAAAATATCCAATGTACTCAGCCCTAATATGAAGCTAATCTATAGCTTTCATATGAAGGCTAAAACCCAATTATAGCACAGGAATATGGGGAAAGGGGCAAGGGGGGGGAGGGGAGGGAAGGATGGGTGAAGTGAGGGCAATTGGTGGGATCACACCTACGGTGCATCTTAGAAGGGTACAAGTGAAACTTACTAAATGCAGAATATAAATGTCTTCATATAGTGATTAAAAGGCCATGAAGGCTATGTTAAACAATTTGATGAAAATATTTCAGATTGTATATGAAGTCAGCACATTGTGCCCCATGATTGCACTAATGTACACAATTATGATTTAATTTAAAAAAAGAGAGAGAGAATGGGAGGGGGAAAGGGAGTGACGTTTACAGAAATACTTCTGGATTTTCAGTCTGAGCTGGTTGGTATTCAGTAAGGCGAGGATATAAGCAGTTTTCAGGTGACTGCTCAATAAATTGAGAGATGAGGCAAAGAATTGCTGATCTGTAACTGAGAATGAGAAGGATTATAATTAGTGACTTTATCATCAGTCGAGGTCGATGGGTAGGGGAGAAAAGGCCAGAATCGACAGGAGGGGTAGCCAGAAGGAAAAAAAAGAAGGAAGAAAATTCAGTTTCTTCAGGGAGAAAGTCTTGGAAGGTACCCTGTAGCCACAGATTTTCAGAGGCTTTAAGGGGGTGGTTCCAACTTTGAATATAAAAGAGTAGCTAGGCGGCTCGGCGCCTGTGGCTCAGGGGACTAAGGCGCCAGCCACATATACCTGAGCTGGCGGGTTCGAATCCAGCCTGGGCCCGCCAAACAACAATGACGGCTGCAACCAAAAAATGGCCAGGCATTGTGGCGGGCGCCTGTACTCCCAGCTATTTGAGAGGCAGAGGCAGGAGACTCGCTTGAGCCCAGGAATTAGAGGTTGCTGTGAGCTGTGATGCCACAGCTCTCTATCCAGGGTGACAGCTTGAAGCTCTGTCTCAAAAAAAAAAAAAAGAGTAGCTAGGCATCTAGAGAAAAGTTACAGAGAAACGGAAAAAATCGGGGAGGAATGTTACACATTTATTAGGAAGTGGATTCTTCAGAGATTCTGGTGAGTTTAAAGTGGCAGGGTCACAGTACTTGTGACTTCCAGTGACAGTACTTCAGCGTTGAAAGTTTTTCTGTAGGACAAAGTTTTATTTGGGACCAGCAAATCCAAACTGGGGGGTCCACAGGCGAAAAGGCGTGGGCGTGCTGTAAAGAACATGAAGGCCTGTCCAATGAGGAGATAAAGTCTTGCGGGACACGGGAGATTTGAGGAGAACTTGTTGCCCTGCCAGTTGTTTTTCTAAGTTCATCTCTAGTTTCCTGGAGGATGGGAAAATAGTTTCCTATGATAGAGTCTGGGGGAGGACCAAGGCTTAGAATAATAGTTCTGCCACACATTATTTAGCCTGTGGTTCAGTGAGTGGAGCACTGGCCCCATATACCGAGGGTGGCAGGTTCAAACCTGGCCCCGGCCAAACTGCAACAAAAACAACCAAAAAAATAGCTGGGTGTTGTGGCAGACACCTGTAGTCCCAGCTACTCGGAGTCTGAGGCAAGAGAATCACCTAAGCCCAAGAGCTGGAGGTTGCTGTGAGCTGTGACGCCATGGAACTATACCGAGGGCGACAAACTAAGACTCTGCTTCTAAAAAAAAAAAAAAAAAAAAAAGTTTGAGAGGAGTGGAGCAAATGCAGAGTAAGGCGATGGGGAGGAGCTTAATCCAGTCTTGTTTGTGTTGGAGTACTAATTTTGTGAGATGTTGTTTAAGGATGCTATTCATCTGTTCTACTTTTCCTGATGATTTAGGTCTGTAAGACACATGTAGACGCCACTGAATTCCTAGGGCTTGCGAGATTTGGGAGATGATATGGTTAATAAAAGGTAGGCTGTTGTCACTCTGAATAGAGCTGGGGAGACCAAATCTAGGAATAATGTGGTGACCTTTACAGTGAACAATGGCAATTTCCTTTCAAAGTGTAGTTCCATTTAGGATGTCTTTAATGAATGTGGCACTGATGAGGGTTAAGAGTTCTGCTTTTTATGAGGAAGTGCCCAGGGGCAGAGTAACAGAGGTGATAATGTAGAAAGAAGACACAATAGCAAAACCTGCCTTGGCAATGCAGCAAGCAGTAGGCTTAAAAGAACTGCCATCAGAGAGGGTAAATGGTGGGATCACACTTAGGGTGCATCTTAGAAGGGTACAGGTGAAACTTACTAAATGCAGAATACATATGTTTTCATACAATAACCAAGAAAATCCCATGAAGGTTACGTCGAACAGTTGGATGAAAATATATCAGATTGTATATGAAGCCAGCACATTGTACCCCATGATTGCACTAATGTACACAGCTATGATTTAATTAAAAAAGTAATAAAATAAAAAAAAAGAACTGCCATCAATACACTAGGTGTCTTCAGGATTAGGTAAGGGAAAAAGAGAAATACTTGGAAAAGGGTGTAGTGTTACAATAGACTCTACAGGGAGGTTAGATTGAGAGAATGGAGGGGTGATTGGGAAGGGGTTGGAGAGGAGCAGGATGGTAGTGAGAGGTGGGGACCAGTGGGAATCATCAAGATTGCTTGCAATTTTGAAAGAATAGCTGCTCTATGTGGGCAAGAGACTTGAACTGAAACTTCTTTGATGAAGACAGGCACATGGCCTACAAACACATGAAAAAATGCTCATCATCTTTAATCATCAGAGAAATGCAACTCAAAACCACTTTAAGATATTATCTAACTCCAGTAAGATAATAAAATCCCAAACTACAGATGTTGGTGTGGATGTGGAGAGAAAGGAACACTTCTTCACTGCTGGTGGGAATGCAAGTTAATACAGCCTTTTTGGAAATAAGTTTGGCAAATACTCAAGGAACTAAAGCAAAAAGTGGACCTACCATTTGATCCTGCAATCCCTCTATTAGGTATTTACCCAGATGATCAAAAATCATTTTACAACAAAAATATTTGCATCACAATGTTTACTGCAGCCCAATTCATAATTGCCAAGTCACAGAAACAGCCCAAGTGCCCATTGACTCATGAATGAATTAACAAATTGTGGTATATGTATACCATGGAATACTATACAGCAATAAAAAGGAGAGAGACTTCACATCTTTTACATTTACCTGGATGGAGCTAGTATATGTTCTTCTTAGTAAAGTATCTCAAGAATGGGAAAAAAATTAATCCAATGTACTCAATACTACTATGAAATCAGTATATAATCACCTAGGAATGGTAAAACATAACTATAGTCCAAAAAGAAGGAGGGAAGAGGAAGGAGAGGGGAGGGGAAAGGGGGAAGTCAGAAGGAAGGATATTTGGGAGGACCTAACCTAATGTGCATAATGCAATGATATATTTCTAATCTGTTAAGAATGGAGTATGTGGGCTCAGCGCCTGTGGCTCAATGGGCTAAGGCGCCAGCCACGTACACCTGAGCTGGCGGGTTTGAATCCAGCCCGGGCCCGCCAAACAAAAATGTCGGCTGCAACCAAAAAATGACTGGGCGTTGTGGTGGGGCCTGTAGTCCCAGCTACTTGGGAGGCGGAGGTAAGAGACTCGCTTGAGCCCAGGAATTGGAGGTTGCTGTGAGCCGTGATGCCATGGCACTCTAACCAGGGTGACAGCTTGAGGCTCTGTCTCAAAAAAAAAAGAATGGAGTATGTGGCTCTGTGCCTGTAGCTCAAGTGGCTAAGGCGCCAGCCACATACACCAGAGCTAGCGGGTTCAAATACAGCCCGGGCCTGCCAAACAACATTGACAATTACCACCAAAAAATAGTCAGGTGTTGTGGTGGATGCCTGTAGTCCCAGTTACTTGGGAGGCTGAGGCAAGAGAATTGCTTAAGCCCAGGAGTTGAAGGTTGCTGTGAGCTGTGATGCCACAGCACGCTACCCAGGGTGACAGCTTAAGGCTCTGTCTCAAAAAAAAAAAAAAACAAAAACAAATAAGTAATTGAGAAGGTAGTTATGTTAATCAGTTAGATGTAAGCATTCCACATTGTATATCGAATTAAAACATTGTATCTCATAAATGCATTAATGTAGTTATGATTTAATAAAGAAAAAAATAAAAAAATGCAAACAAACTTTTCTCCTGTGTCGACCTAAGTGAAATCCACTATCTAATAAATTCTACTCTTTGATAGTTCCTTCCCATAATACCTTTTCCAATGTTTACAGTCTGCTATCACATTTCCACAAGTTCTTTCTCCCAGAATGGTTGTCACTATGCCACTGGGCCTCTGTTTGCCTTGTTTCTGTTCCACTTAGTTGGTTCCTCTTAAACTAAGGAACCTGGCAAGGTGCAGTGGTTCAAGCCTGAACTCCTAGCACTCTGTGAGGCCAAGGAGGCAGGTAGATCACTTGAGCTCAAGAGTTGGAGACCAGGCTCGGCACCTGTGGCTCAACGGGCTGAGGCGCCAGCAACATATACCTGAGCTGACGGGTTCAAATCCAGCCCGGGCCCGCCAAACAACAATGACGGCTGCAACCAAAAAGTGGCCGGGCGTTGTGGTGGGCGCCTGTAGTCCCAGCTACTTGGGAGGCAGAGGCAGGAGACTCGCTTGAGCCCAGGAATTGGAGGTTGCTGTGAGCTGTGATGCCACGGCACTCTATCCAGGGTGATAGCTTGAAGCGCTCTCTCTCAAAAAAAAAGAGCTGGAGACCAGGCTGAGCAATAGGAGACCTCACTTCTACCAAAAATAGAAAAAATAAGCCAGGTGTGGTGGCAGACACCTGTAGTCCCAGGTACTCAGGAAGCTGAGGAAAGAGGATCGCTTGAACCCAGGAGTTTGAGGCTGCTGTGAGCTAGGCTGATGCCATGGCACTCTAGCCAGGGTCAAAGAACAAAACTCTGACTCCATGAAAAAAAATAATAATAAAATAAATAAACTGAGGAGCTAAAACCAACAACTTTTTCAGATGTGTTCCAATCCACACACAATATACTGACAATCACTTCTTTTTTTTTTTTTTTTTTTTTTTGAGACAGAACCTCAAGCTGTCACTCTGGGTAGAGTGCCATGGCATCACAGCTCACAGCAACCTCCAATTCCTGGGCTCAAGCGAGTCTCTTCCCTCCACCTCCCAAGTAGCTGGGACTACAGGCGCCCGCCACAACGCCCGGCTAATTTTTCGTTGCAGCCGTCATTGTTGTTTGGCGGGCCCAGGCTGCATTCGAACCCGTCAGCTCAGGTGTACGTGGCTGGCGCCTTAGCCCATTGAGGCACAGATGCCAAGCCTGACAATCACTTCTTAATAAGGACCCAGTATTTCTTGACATAATCAGCAACTAGATTTTTTTAACTGCAAATTTTGTTGGCCTAAATAAGTCAATCAAGATCTCTAGGGCTTATAAAAGTAAACTTTTTCCCAAGCCCACTGTCTCTTATGCTCTAATTTTGGAATAGACTTCTGGAAAATAATTGACTTTTAACTTAAATTCAGGACTTTATATACTCATATTATTTCAAATTAATTGAAATTACACTAACAATGCTTTGTTCATTGTAAAAAAAAATTACAGATAAGGGCGGCGCCTGTGGCTCAGCGAGTAGGGCGCCGGCTCCACAAACCAAAGGTGGCAGGTTCAAACCCGGCCTCGGCTGAACTGCAAAACAAAAAAATAGCTGGGCGTTGTGGTGGGCACCTGTAGTCCCTGCTACTTGGGAGGCTGTGGCAAGAGAATCACCTAAGCCCATATGTTGGAGGTTGCTGTGAGCTGTGGGATGTAATAGCCCTCTACCATGGTTTATAAAGTGAAATTCTGTCTCTACAAAAAAAAAAAAAAAGAAAGAAAAACAGGGAAACAGTAAGGGAGAGAGAGAGAAGGCAAGAAAGCCAGAGATGTACACAGTGTGATGGAGAATAAGAGACAGGGGGCTCGGCGCCTGGGGCTCAATGGGCTAAGGTGCCAGCCACGTACACCTGAAC